>VZRQ01010817.1:1003467-1138725 GCA_013397975.1 Machaerirhynchus nigripectus
AACTGTAGCCAGAAATGCATTTAAGATCTGCTCTTACCTGTGGCTCCATTGGCTGATGGATTTTGTGTCCCCACGTTCCTGGTCCTTACTTGATCTTGGGCCATGCAGCTGCCATTCTTAGCATAAATTAAATCAGCAAAACCTTCTCTAATTTACATCTGCTGTGTGCTGTTACCTGGCGACTAGAACATTAGGACGCCAAAATTATTATCCTTTGCTAATTCCTCTTCGTAACAGATAACTGATAACTGAAAGTGCAGGTGGCACAGCAAACTAAGCCCCATGAGCCAGAAGGTCCCAGCCAGTGAGGACAGAGAAAGCCAACCACAAACTCACCCGTGCATTCAGCTAATTGCAGCACACCATGGCTAGCTGTGCTGGTGTTGAGCAAGAAGGGTCAAAAGCCCTGAGCCAAACCCCAAGATACACTTCTATGAAATCATAAATGCCCCTAGCTAACCTCTTCAGCAATAAAGTGATTGGTGCCATTGGATTGGTAAAAGCAGCCAAAGTGTTCCAGTCTCAAGTGCATCCCTGTGGGGGCTTTTCCTTTCTTCCCTCTGCAGGAATAGATTTGAAATCTTCAAAACTTTCAGTAAATGGAAAAACCATTCCCTGTCTGCCTGAATGATAAGTAGATAAATAAGGTACACTGTAAATGCCCAGGTTCAATAGACAGATGTTTGCTACTGATGAAGTCAGCAGTGGAAGAGATGATATGTAGTCTGCTGTTATTACTCGACTGAAATGAAAATGAGACATTTACCTTTACAGCAACCTGTCATTTGGCAGTACTTGCCTGTAGACCCTCAGGGTTCATATTTCTTTTTATGTTGATGTAAAAGCATAGGTTATGCTGCGAACTAGAGTCTTTTCATCTGCTTTTTTTAATAGAGCGAGACAGACAAAGTGAGAAACACTGCTGCTCCTGCATTTTTTATTTCGTGTTCTTAAAAGGTATTGGTCACTTTGGCTGTGGATTCATGTGGTATTCATAATCTCTCTGGCAGCTTAAGCTTTACTGAATTTACAGTAGAAATGTCATAAAAGCCTGACATTCATCCAGGTTCTCTAGTGAGCTGTAAGCTTAGAAAGCTATTGGTGCTTATTAAGCTTTGCCCAGAGGAGGTTACATACTAGCGAGGGATTAAGATCATCAGGTCCAGGTTTTATGGATTATTTAAGGGGCTATTCATAAGGATGAAGATATCAGTCATGCTGTGACATGGAAAAATGCATAAGTAATAATTTTATAGTTTAGTTTGAGGAAAACTACACTACTGGGCCTGCTTTCAGAAACAAAGCTTAGGAGAGGGATTACACAGCAGAAAACTAAGGACAGGAGTGGGATGGTCTGGGGAAAGAATGTTTAGCCACAAATTGGTAAATAAGGTACTGACAAGCAGGTGCACCAGTGGAGTGCAATCCAAAAATATAGGTCTTATACCTCAAAGGAATCAGTGGATGGATTGTGACACTTGAAAAAGAAAGGCAGAAAGACAATATTAACAGGAAAAAAAATTGATAAAAATATAACACGTACTTGTGTTAAAATCTTGGCAGCCATTAGCATTTGGGCACACTGGCTTCAGGTCATGTGTTGTGAGTCAGGGTGAATTTACAGCACAGCTCAGTTAGTGACTTGTCAGGTTTCCATTCCTGTCTGGGGCAGATGTCCCTGATGGTCTTATGTGGGTCATTTAGCCCTGCCTCGGTTTCCCTGTGATGAGTGTATGTCTCACCTCTCCAAGAGCTTGCCTCTCTTCCAGTGGAAGGACTGCATAGGAGCTGTTAGAATGGGGGCGTTTTAAACAGAATTAATTAAATCTGCTTTTATAGGAGATTCAGATATTCCTAACTTTTTGTTTGTATGTATATTTCACTGGTTTCAGAGAGCCCAAAAGAGAACAAATGGAGGGAAGAGAGTTCTGGAAAACATAACTAATGAAGGCAGACAGAAAAGATTTTTTGGTCTACAATAGGCAGAAGAGGGAATGCATAAGAACTGACAATATTTAAGGAGGTAGGTGCAGTGGGAAGGGATAGACTGATCTTTCCAGGCAGTTGAAAGGGCAAAAAAAAATTTGGCTTAAATTACAGCAAGATAAATGAGGGGAAGACATCTCATCAAAAGGTTTAGATAGCAGTGAAGTAGATGTCAAGAAAGACTGGGAAATCCCAGTCCTTGGGAACGTATAGTAATATCTACCAGAAATGGCTTAAATCTACAATCCTCTTCCCTGGGGCTGAGAAATACATTATATAATTTCCAAACTTACCTAATATCTATAGTTCTTTCTTAATCATTGTCCTGTAGAATCTCTTTTGATTAAAAATCTGGGAAATGAGGAGATCCTTTGGAAACTACACTTCTTGGAATATGAAAGTGCTTTTGCTCTGCCTAAAAAAGTGTCTTGGTGTTTGTCCTGTCACAATGGTTTCATTTTTACCTGACATAAAGAAGCAGCAGTTCAGTATGGAAATTAAAAATCAGTTGCTTCAGGTGTGTGTAACCTCACGAAAATGTTTAGTTTAGTCCCCACTTGCTTTTTGTTTTTCTGCTGTCAACAAAATGTCTAATATTTCAATATTGTGCTGTCTTTTGGAGTTGTCTTCACTCCCAACAGTAACCCAGGAGCAGAACTGGAGTTTTCTCAGTGACCTTAAATGCAGATTGCAGTTTCTATAATTATTTTCCAGTCTAGTTTTCAAATGTCTTCTCACCACTGGACTTTTAGAGTTTTGAACACTTGAACATTTGAGGAGATGGCAACATCCTCATAAGAGTTTTCACCTTCTTATGTCATTAATAGCCTTATAATTATGTAAGAATCAATAAATATTTTGAGTTTTTGACTGCTGTGCAACCATATTTAGTTTTATTCAGAACGTGGAAAATATTTATTTTAATAAAGCCATGAGGACATCTATAATTCTTACTTCACTATTTCTGCAATATGCCCCATACTGATGTTTTCACAAAATTACTATGACTGTAGCTAATGCCAGAGTGAACATTTGTCCTTTTGGTCATCCATCAGTAAAGTGCACTGGTGTCTGTGGCTACATTTCCATGTCCTCAGAGCAGTTTAATCAGTTCTCAGGAGCTCACCAAAGCATAAATTTCAATTCTGTTACAGCCCCTGGAATTCTAATTTTAGTGGTGATTCAAAGTAAAATTTTGTGCTCTATTTAATTCATCAAGAAGAAAAAAAATCTGAAGGCAGGTCCTTCACCCACACATCTGATGATGATCTACAATATATGATTGTCTTTGTCTGTTATGCTCCTTAATTGGGCCTGTGTAGATAAAGGAGGGATTACAGTCTTCCCTTGTTCATGGGAGCGTTTCAGAATGAATCTGTGGGTTCAGAAGCCTAATAAGAGATGGGAAGTCAGTATGGTTGCACGTATTGCTCGTGCCACCAGCGCTAGCAGCAAGAGTTAGTGACATAGTGAAAATGGATTGGGCTTTATCTGGCACAGCCAAGTCAGGAAGTGTGTTTTTCCACCACAGATCTCAAGCTGCTACCCCAGACAGGGGCCAAAGATCCTATCACCAGGCAAATGATGAAATGGTTGTCAGCACATTCCCTTATCTTCCTCTTTCTTACTGTGTGCGGAGCAAGAACCGCAGTGCCAAGGCATTACCCAGTCAGTCAGCACAGTCCTCACGTACAGAGGGGGGTGGTTTAATAAAGTTGTTATTGGTGCTTTGTCAAACTTCTCTCATGGCATCCCGGGGGTGGGAACGGGTGTGCATTTATTGCTGAGCAGGGTAAATGTGACTGATAGTGCCGTCCCTGACTCAGGCATGGAAATTCTTATTTCTGAAAGTTATGGAAAAAGTCAGGAAATCTAGAAAGTTTGGAAAAAATATTCAGTCTGGCAGTCTCTTTCCTTACAGAGGCATACATAAATCATGAGTAATTGAGAGATTAGTCAGGAGGAATCTGTGTATTTAATGAATAGCTCCAAGTTTTTTTTATTCTTTCTTCTTTCTCTGTTGGGTCTTTTTTTTCATATTTTAATTTATCTTAAACAAAACATATTATAAGCTATCCCCTTTATGTTCTGTTTAATATCTAAATTTTTGCTGGCTTGAGGCATGTGTCTAGAATTTCTGTTCATTCAAATCTTGCAGAGAAAAAGTTGCTAGTCGTCTTTCTTGTATTTCCCCTAGTTGACAGTTTGTTAATATAAAAGTAAATTACTGTTGAAATTAATTTCACAGGAACCTGCCTCTCATTACCTCTGTTTGTGTTTTTTAGGTATAACCTTTTGATGGTGTTGATAATTCTTTTCCCTTAAATGTTTCGACCTCATTGCATTAACCATGACAGTATTGCCTTAAAAGCACAGTGATTTTTTCCCCCTCCTCTGATACGCCCTCGCAGCCAAACCGATATGGAATGTGCTCAGGCATTTCTAAGCTGACTACGACCTCATTGTACAGGGTCTCTGCACTCCTTTATTAGAGCACTAGGCTAAATAATATACTTCTCTATAAAGAATATACCTGCAAAGAAAGAACAACCTGTCACAGAAGGTCCAATTTTATGACCTACAGCATTTTAGAATCTGTTTATAAATTATTTTTGCCTCATTTTCTCTGTCCTCTGTTAAAAATTAAAAACATAGCCAACAAACTTTGAATGTTTGTCAATACAACTTATGACAACACATAATAAAAGTACCTACCTTAGTAGTATATTCAAAAATAGCCCCAAGAAACTGGATGGAAACCAGCTGGACTGTGCTTTAGAAATGGCTGCTATGATAGACTGTTATTATGTGAAAAAATAATTTTTTATGGTATTTGTCAGTTGCTCTCAATAAAGTGAATGAACATTTTAGAACAAAATGTGTTTCTGTCTTATTAAAAAACTGAAGTCTTTGAGAATGCCACTTTTTTTTCTCCTGTGGATTACTAATGTGAGAAGCATTGCATCATGACGTGAAGGTGTTAACTAGAAACAGAAGTTTTCCAGGTAACAGTTCCTATCATACAAATCTAGCAATTGTGTGATGTACATATCAATATCTATCACAATTAATACTGAGTAATTAAAATGGTTGATTTAATATCCCAATGGACCTTTTAGAAGTGAGTAATTACCACCGTAAAGTCAGCATTTCCCAATTAATCAGAAGGGCTGATCTTGCAGATTTTAGATGCCTATTGTTTTGCCTATGATTATTTTTGCTAGAACCTGGTATTTGTTTACTTAGTGGGATTGCTTAAGTCTTTTGCACAAGGTGTAACATGTAATGCTTACTAGATCAAGGCCTCAGCTATCACTTTCTGATAAAGAAATGTTACAATTTGCATTTTCACACAACCACAACACAGAGATGTCTGAGATAGATATACAATACTAAAATGAAGAAAGACATATATGATGTTTATTTTTCGAGAATATGAAAAGAAATATGTGAAGGAATTGTAGCTACAATCTGGTAAGGTACTGCGATACAAGAAAACTCACCTGGAAATTTACATTCCTTGTTAAAATTGTGTATGAAAAACATCATGATTAAATAATTCACATGTACTGTTTCTGCATTTCTTCCTCTCATCATGGAAGAGAAAAATATCTCTCCTGTGGGAGAAAAATAAAGTATTTTAGCTATAGACTGTGAACATTTTCTACAGAGTTAAGAAAAATATTAAAGTAATAATGCAAAGTTACATCAGAGAAGTACATCCCTTTCTGTGGTACATTGAACCAAAACTACTTTTCCTGCCCTAGATATGATAACACAATCATGCATATCAAGGGAAGGGAGGGTTTCCAGAAACTCCTCTTGTTTTGTCTGCATTCAGTGCTTGTTGCTCTGCTTGGTTCCTGTAAATGACAGACTAGGCTCTAACTCTTGCTGCAGTGCAGGTAAATTAAGTGTGTAATTCAGAGTTAGGGGTCTGCCTATGTAGTCTGGCCTCCAGATATCTTTCACACTAGTCAATTTTAATTGCCTTCTCTTGAAAGATCAAGCTACTTTTGACTTTAAAGGCAACTCCAGTCCTACTTTTTTTGGTACCACTATGAACTTGTGCTCTTCTTTTATGATCTTTCATATTGTAGGTTTTGTGGAGTTTTTTGTTTTATTTTTTTCTTTATTGTCTGGGACTACTGTTGCTTGAACAGTACGTTGACTGTTTTCAATTTGTTAGTTGGAAACAATTTTGCTAATTGTCCTCAAGATTTCAACTCCCAAACATGTTTACCAGTTCCCATTCTGTGAATTTCCTTTTCAGTAACTTCTGAACATCTTTTCAATTATTTACTGGTTTGTCCAAGTTCCAGTGAAGCAAATAGTCAAATTTGACAATAGAGGCCACCCCAGTGGTAACTCAGATTGCATAATCCTCCAAAACTACTGCTATATTAATTAAGATGTAAGACAGTTGATATTGTATGGAAGTGTCAGCATGGCATATTTTCAGAGGAATTAATTTTTGAACGTTCTTGTATAGACTGAAAAAGTGTGTATTGGAAAATAATTTTCTCAATTAAAGAGTGACAAAAAGCTACCGACTGTTCTTGAAATCATTTTTGTTCTGGATATCCCCAAAGCAGTCCAGATGTCTCCCAGTACACTGTATAACTGCTTTTTTTCCAGAGCTAAATATCTGCAAGAGCTTGCAGGTCAGATCCATGAACACAGGGTAGATCCATGAAAAGACTGTCACACAGCTAACCTAATTTTTGAAAGGATACAATGCAGTGAGATTTTTTCCTAATTTCAGCTTTTTTCACTCATGACTATGCTTCTGAACGGGTGTCAGACAGAAAGCTGCAACTCCCTGTCTCGAACAGAGTTTGTTTTGTTCAGATGCATGCTCTGGCTTCTCAGAGCTCTTTTAATTAAGAACTGTGCAGTGAAAAATCCATACTATGAAACTCAAGGCATTTTTTAATCAGAACTTGCTTTTTAGGTGGAGAGAAAGGCCTCATGGTTGAAGTTACCACAGAGGCATTTGTACAAGTGTCACAGTCCTATGTGACTTTTTTTTTGAGGTGTGAGTGCAACTGTCTTTTCTCATTGTCTTGAATTTACAGGAAATGTCTAAAAATGTGTTTAAATGTTGAATCTTTTAGTGTTTTTGTTCTTCTGATTCTGTCCAAGTATCTTCCACATCCAAAGTATGTTAGTCATATATTATACTGCACTTTACAGAAACTGAAAGCATACAGAGCATCCTGAAATCACCTGATGAGTTGTTAAAAATACAGAAAGGAACACAGTAATATGTCTTTTGCAATTAAATCTAAAATAACTGAGAAATTTCATTCTGGGTGCAGGTGCCAACCCCTCCAGTGTTTTGAACAACAAATCACCCAAATGGTGTTAGCTCATCTTGGGTTTTAACTTTGGTTTTTTCATTATATTTCATGTATGTGTGTAATATACACACAAAAATAAAAGGGCAAAATGCCAGTGTTGAAAAAAGGCATCATTTGTACAATGGGTTAGAACTTACGGGGTTTAAAAAAAAAATTGTTTGACTGATGAAGGTACTTAAAGGAAGTGTAACAATAAAAATAATGGGCCCTTTCCCTCACATGGGTAAACCTGGTACATCAAATGGGCACCAGCTGCTCCAGTTACAGTTTATTATATAACTGGTTTATCAGGTGTGCGCTTTTTCTCTGACCCGCCAGATTTTGGCAGTGTACCATTTCCGTGATGTTCGGTATTTTGATCTTATTTTGGATTGGATGTGTTTCTGGTAAAGTCCTGCCACCGGAACTGGCAAAGGCATTGTGTATCAGAAATGCCACCTGTCAGGGTTTCCTTCTGCCTGTCTCTGCATATGAGGAATTGCTCTACTGTTAAGTATTTCATTTTTATTTCACTATTTTATATTAGATTAGATTATTTTAGATTAGATTAGATTATTTCACTACTTTATAAGTGATTTGCATTTAACCCTTCTGCATTCCTGGCAAGGTCTCTATGGAAGTCAAAAAGGCAGAAGTAGCATTGGTAGAATAATAAATTTCTCCTTCTGGTGGCACATATCAACCGTAAGATAGTGCTGAGGATTAGAAAGGCAAACATCTTTCTATGTACACACTCCCTCTCTCTAATAAAATATGCACATGCTTTTCACATGTGGGTAATACCGAATGAGAAATTTCTAAATCTCTTGCCAAAAACTAGTAACTTAGAAGTTACCTGCAAATAATATCTGGCATAGTCAGTTGTCTTTATTTTTGGGTGGGTTACTTTCCCTTTTTATTGGCAATGTTGACATATGTGATATAAGCATTCTATCTGACGCAACTCCTATGGCTTACTGACTCCTTTGACTATTACCTTCAACAAAAATATCTGAGGTTGTTCTTTTTTTTAGAGCTTAACAAAATTGAATTACTGGCAATTTAATCCTAGAATCAATAGCTGAATTCAAGATCTTAGGAAAAAAATACTTGGCTGCATAAATCTTTTCTGAATAGCACATCACAGCAATGGAATGTAGCAGATGCCAGAAATGTAGCTGAGAAGAGTCCAGTTTTTAAAGCTATTGTTTTCAGAACATTTATCTTGCCTAATTTTCCTAATAATTTTTCTGGTGTAATAAATACTCTGTATCTGAAGCAGAAAATTCCAACATTAATTTTAAAATTTTGCCATGTTTTCTTAAAGTAATTAATTTTATTAAATAAGTATTCTTTTCAAGAAAGTAAAGGAAAATAACTTACTAAAGACATGATTGAGAAAATAATGAAATCATTTCTTAGAAGGTGTGTGCTTTGCTTTTTTATGCTTAGGAATTATGAAATTGAGACAAATATGCTCTAATCTTCAAATAGTTTTGCACAACTTCTGGAATAAAATATAAGGAAATTCTTAAGTGGATGTTCAGCTGTGTATGTTCTTGTGGCTTCTTCATGGATTGCATAACATTCATTTTACTGGGACCCACCAAAGTCAGTGCAGGTTTTACTGTCCTTGAATAGGAGCAGAGGTACATCACTGTGGAGCTCTTTGGAAAATCCCTTCTGAAATGTCCAAACAGAAACTATTTGGAAGTTTGTGTCTTGGCCAAGCAGTGTTCCTGTGTCAGAGGAGGCCAAAGTTCTGCCCCATGGCTTTAAAAGATTTAACTTGCATGGTGCTGCATCACTGTTCAGTGTTCAGAAAGGAAAAAGGCTGAAAGAACGAAAGAAGAGTTGCTGCGTACACTTGGCAATGATTATATGTTGTAACTTGTGGGTTTTGTCTGCAGATTACTGTGATCTCACCCAGTGAAATGGAAGAGGTTTTTGTATTCTGTTTTTTGTCTGTGTAATCCCCATGTCATGTGAATCCTTTCTTGGTACTTAAGAATTGGCTTGAGCTCCAGCAAAAAATTCAGATGCACAAACTCTTCTGGAAGGACTGGTGCTGGAAGACTTTTTCTTCCAGCACTGTTCCTGCTTTCTGTGGGACCTGGTACCATTTGTGGGAGTCAGAGCACCTCAGATTCCCAGAGATCCAGTGGGAAATGAATATTCTCAGAACTCTCAAAAACTGAGCCAAGGAGATGCCAGCATTTTTGCTCTATCACTCTCTTTTTCAGCTGGGTTTACTGCATCTGTTTGGGGATTGTTCAGTAACTGTCAGAGTTGGTTAAAATATCATAAGACATCCACTCTGGTTTTTAATCCTAATGCAGGGAGGAAAGCTTTGTTATTCCTTTTGAAGTGAATTGCTTTTGATAATAGTGGCATGATTTTTAGAGCTTTCCTCTTATTTTACTTTAGTGCGTGCGTTTCTAGTGAGAAGACAGCTCAGCCTGGCCAGAGTTTTAATCTTTAGGGTGAGGTCTACAATGCTTCTTATCTTAATCAGCTACTGTGTTTATTCACTTGAAATATGTGGAAATCTGAAGAAACATCTTTTATTAGCAGGGATCAAGCCAAACTAAAAAAAAAAATTTAAAAAATCAGGTCTTTTCACAATTTGTGGTATTTCACATTAGATTTCAATTAGTTTTCCTTTGCAGAATTCAATATAGGAAATTATACAATGACAGCAGAATGGAAAAATGGTGTTACATATTGTACTAACAAAAGAAAATCTTAAACTAGAATCTGGTCATCAAAACATGACCATTGTGAGTCACAAACATAAACTACTTAATAGCAGTTGATGCAGTTGATGAAACCTTTTTTCTTGCCCGGAAGCTCTTCTGTGGTACTTGCAATTTGTTCTTTATACTTTGTCATAATTTTATTCTCTTCTTGTTTGTGGTTCATTTTTTTTATACTGGTCCTCACAATAGTTCTCATCAACAGTCCATATTTATTCCTCTTATATCATTCCTCACAGTAATTATGGTGTCGGCGTGTAAACTTAGAATTTGTATGTGCAAGTACTGGTGGTAACAAATATGACAGTCAAGTAGACATTGTATGGCCAAGGTGCTATGTACATTCAAGAACAAGCTGCTTGGAAAGCAGGGAGATATTCTGCACTATTATGTGCCACTGTTGGGCTATACTTACCAATTTGTCAACACTTACGAAAAACACTGAAGACCAATATGCCCAGTCTGAACACTGATGTGGTAAATATTTTCCCTTATGGACCTTTCTTGGGGTTATGGTGTGTATTATACATATGAAGCTTTCAGTAAGATTAACAATTTGCCTGTTATGTTTTTAAAGCTATAATGCAGCTCAAAGAGGATTGTCCACTTAAAGTCATAAACTAAATATTAAATAATAATAATAATAATAATGGTGGTATTTTATTATTTTTCTCCACATAACATGAGCTTTCGTAAGTAAATGAGTGCTAGGTAACATTATCATATCTCACTGGAGATATATAGTCTGGAGGTGGCATCAGCCATTACCCTGTGCTTGTGTACTGACAGAAATAAAGCTACTTGATTTTTTCTTTGATGTTACTTTAAAAAATACAAATATTAAAAGTTATAAAAATGACTGATAAAAATAATCCTAAAACATTATATGTTTATGATACAACTTAAACTTTAATAGAAGCCAATGTTGAACTAACATTTTGTATCAGTTTAAGGACAAATATCTATACGGAAACATGGTATTTTGTTTATTTGGATTGTGCAGGTGGATCTCCGGTATTCCTGCGTGTGCTGACAGATTTATAAATCCAGCCACATTGCACAGAGCCTTTGTCCACACTTTAGGTAAATTATGTTCTTGAGTGTAGGCTGCTTTGGTCATGGAAAAATATATCTGTGTGAGAGTTGAATGAATAATGGTTTTCATTGTGAGCACCTCTATATCAGCAGCAATAAGAGAGGTCTGAGTGAATATCCAGGCTCCCAATTATGTACGGGTAATGCCATATCCTTGTAATGTATCTTTTCTAATTATGACACAGTATGTTTATTTCTGAAATGCCACATGCTATTAAATGGCTCTTACTTGTCTGTTACTGTTTTAAAGTAACACAACCCTTTAATCACACCAATTCTGACAAAGAGTAAGACATGTACATATTTTTATTTTGCAGTAATTTCCTGTCTTATGTGGAGGTGAGGAAAAGCTTGGGATTCAGCTAGTGAAATAGAGAATGATAATCTAGAATCAGCACTTGCTGGTTTAGTTGATATGTTGGAAACCCGTGTGGCAGACCAGGGGGGAAGGTTTCCTTTGATTGTCACACAAGGGTAGTTTTCAAATTTGACTTATTTTAAATAATAGAAGAAAACTTTAGTAAAAAAATATATAAAAGAAAGTACTAAGGCTAGAAAGCTGACAACCCAGTAATTAGGAAATAACAGAATTGAAGAATTCAGGTTGCCCATGGATTTTTCCATTTTCACATCTATGGTGATGATGCAGGGTTTATTACAAAGCCACCTGCTTTTTTTCATTGGCCTCCAGTTTTGTACAAAGCAGACATGCCAGGAGGCTGAAAACAAACACGGTTTTTAAGGTCTTTGCTTAAAGTGTGGCCAGAGGTAAAATATGTACACTGAATGAGGGACTGGATTGCAAGAAGATCTCAGGGCAAGGGTGGCTGAAGGCTGTGCTAGAAAACTGAATTCTCCCTCGAACTATTTTCTGTTACAGGTGGCTCAGCAAATGAATTTCATGGCTTTCTTTAATGTGCCTCAGTTTCTGTCACTAATGTAAATCTCTAGAATGATTTTCATCTCTGATTGCAGCTGAGGTGAATAGGAGCTGTGTTTGACTATATTAACCTCTACATAATGCTGCAAATCACAAGTAAGTTAGGTCTTGCATGTCTGAAAAGAGACACCCAACATCAGAAGATTCTTCTGATCTTGATGTTCCTCAGCTATACTTTTGTAAAATGAGTTAAGGAATACTCCTTTCCTCACAGTCATATAGTAAGTTTTTAAATAAAATGACTGTTGGAGAAACATTTGAATGTTATACTAATGAACACCGCAGAAGAGCTCATGAGGATTTCGGTGATAACGTCTCAGGAGAGGACTGGAATCGCTTCAAGGCTGAGTGTAACACATCGAAGCATAGAAGTAAAGCAGGATACTGCAAAATTGCTTATTTCATGCGATTTGTCCTTCCTGTGCACTGAATGAGGTCCTGCAAAAACAGTAGTAGGTGATTATGTAATTGAAGATTTTTTTTCAATTATCTATGCACAAAGGCCAGAGGAAGGTTAACTCTGGCATTTCCTAACTTCAGTCGTCCTTGATTGTGCAAGCCTAATGGTGTCTGACTGTTTCTGGGAGGGGTTTATATTGTTGAGTTGTCTGTGTATATGTAGATAAAACTATAATTACTCTTAGAGATATGTAGTTAGAATTTTAATGTATCCCATATGCAGAGCAGAAAGTCCTCTTAACAAAATGTAGTTTACTTATTTTTCTTGTTTCATTCTTTCCTACTTAATCAAGATGTTCTCCACTATATTTTTGAGACATTATAAGGAAGCTGAAATAGACACTGATTGGAGTAATCAACTACTTCCCTGTGAAGCCATTTGCTTAGGACTTCCTCTTTAATTTAATTATTTATTGCAGCCTTTGACTGATCCAGCAGTTAGAACAACAGCAACCTGGTTCTGTACAATCTATGTAACACCAGAAAACAGTATTTCATAATAAAAAGGGAGAAAGGAACAAAGAGATATTCTGTTGTCATACTTCCAGCATGCTCCTATCACTTGAAAGATTTTTTTTCACTTCAATTTTTTATTCTGTGTATAACTTCAGGCGAATTTCTGGTTACACATTTGAAAAATACCAATTCTTCATCATTCCTGGTATTCTCTCCAGGGTGATGCGTGGGTGCAGTTTGGGTTGGGTTTTGGGGGATTTTTTGCTTGCTTGTTTGCTTTTAGGTGTGTTTGTTTGTTTTTAAGGCAATGTAGTTTTTAGCTTACTGATGATTGATTCACGTTGTCCTGTTGGAAATAAAAAACAAAACACTTGGCATTAGGAATAGTGGATTCAATGTTACTCTTAGCAAAAGAGTGACAAGAAAATATCTATCTAGGGAAAAAAACGGTTAAGGCTTTTACTTCTGCAGTGTTAGTTTCTGAAGGAGCACCTGGGGAGTGTTGGAGTCTGGATGAGCAGGTCCTGTGTGGACTGAAGTTTGAGGGAAGGTGGCATTTTTCTAGGAAGTGGGGTTCTCTGAAGTGCATACAATCTTTCTGTGTATCTGAGGTAATGGCACGGTGCCCAGAGCTTTGTGGAGAGATTCCTACTTCTTCAGCAATAAATAAAGTAAACAAATAAATATATGTAGTAAAGGGTAGGATATCTTTGATGTCAAGGTAGTCTGCTAGATGAAAGACTGGAATTGGCATGCAGTGCCAAGCACCCCCTGCTTCCTTAGTGGCTTTGGTACCAACATCCTCAAAAAGAACAAGGATCATAATCCTTAAGACACCAGATTCGAAAAAGGATTTCCTTTAGAGCTAAGGTTGTTTTTCTTACTCTCCAGGCTTGTAGCTAGTGGTAAGACAAATGAGTCTTCTGGAAATTACAGAATGTTTAATAACTGTCAGTTTTCAGATTACAGATTACATCAAATAATTTTTTCCCTATAACTATGGACAAAGTCTTGGTGCCCATCTGCCCTTGGAACAGAAGTAAGTCTTGTTACTTCTTTAAGACAGGGGTCAAATCAGCCCAGTGTTCATATTTGGGCACCTGGAATAGAAGAGTTAAAACAAGGCCTGTGTACTTGATACTTTCCCTCAAAACTCTCCCAGTCTTCAACCCTTTCCATTTTGGGAATGCAAATCTTACTGAGGCTGGTGTGGCTTGCCTGTTTAGTCTGCAATGGATTTCTGCCAGCTAGTTGCCCATTCCCTTTGAACTCGCACATCCACAGTTGTCCTCAGGCAGGGTGTGCCCTGTGTCCACTTCCTGCTGTCTGAAGGACCACCTTGTTCTCCCTAATTTGAACCTGTCGTCTATAACAAAGGGCCACTAAGGGACGACAGTGAGCAGGTACTCCTTATCTCTCTTTCCCCTGTCGCCTACAGACCTTTTGTAGACCTTTGTCTCTTTCCCAGCTTGAAGACTACCTGGCTACTCCCTCTTTTGCCCTGGCATCCCCACCCAGGACCTACACCCATGCATCCTTTTCCTGTGGCTCAACAGCTTCATTAAACCCAGGCTGGGATATCCACACATGCCCAGGGCTGTCAGCTGGCTGGGAGCAGCAGGAGTTGGGCTGCCCATGAGGGAGGCAGATCTGGAAGCCAGGCTGACCCCAGCATAGACAAAGTCCTCACTGACTGGGCTGGGCTAATAGGGCGAGGTGAAGAAGCAAGTCGAGGATTCATCCGGAGAGTCATGTTAGAAGCAGCCAGAGACAAAGGCCAGAGACAGATATACCTACGGCATAAGTCCAGCAAGAACTGAAAGCCAATTAAGGGCTTTTAGTGCACTCAGAGCACTGTCACACTTATCTATGTTGAATTTTATTTGTCATTTTACTGCCTAGTCACTCTGTCTTGTAAGAGACTAATTTTTCTGTTCTTTACAGTTTGCCTTCAAGGTATCTACTGTCTGGAGCAGCTTTCCATCATCAGCAAACTTTGCCTGTACTCTTCTATTGCTTTTCCAGATACTTTCTGGATGTACTAATTAGTGTGGATCCCAGCAACGACCCCTGTGGAACTCTGGTGGTGACTTTTATGTGTTTTTACACCTTCACGTTTGCTCCTATGCCCTACTCCTTAACCAGTTACTTATTCTAGCCAAAACTTTGCTTTTTATACACTGGCTTCTTAGTGGCCTTTAAAGCTTATGGTGAAAGTCTTTGCCAGAAACTTTCTGGATATCCAAGTGAAATATGTCAGCTGGGTCACATTAACCCACATAGCACAACTGAAGCCTGGAGAGAACTCCAAGAAGTTTATAAGACAAAATGTCACTTTACAGAAGTCATGTTGACTCCCCAAATAGATTTTATTTATCCAGGTGTCCACTAATTCTAGCATTTCTTATACCACAGGTCCTTTGTGGTAGCCAAGGCACTGGTCTGGTCAGAGGGAAAAATTTTAATAAACCAGTTTTACCTGACTGCCAGTTACCAGCAAACTTTACAGGTGTTAACATTATTAGCAAGTCTTCAGAATGTATGACTTGTAATTACACTCCTGTTCCAGTGCTCTAGACTAAGACTGCATTTGGTAAAAATGGGCCCGAAAATAAGAGCATGTGTTTGATCATGGTGACAAGCAGTGGAAAGGACTGAGCGGTACTTCAGGTCCTTTATTAAAATGTAATGAAAGCTTTGAGCAGCTCACTTGAGTGGTAATTCCTCACAACTGTGAACATTAGCAGAACAACCTTTTCAGTTGCAACGAATAGCTAGACAACCCTCTGACACCTTGGTGAAAGTGTCAAATGACTGTTTTTCCCTCAGAATGTGAAGGTGAGAAAAGTGCCATCACTGCAAAAAAAAAAAAGGATTGCTTTCTGCTTTCTTCTGAAATGCAGAAGAGACAGAAATAAACTACGATGCAGAAGGGAACCAAGATAGTCTGCGATGCACCATATATGCTATATGTTCTTTCTTACAAATGAGGGAGCAAACCTGTTATTCTGCACAGTGCAGATCTGGTGGCCATGGGACTGACTAATGGTCCTACCTCTCCCTAAAAGGACAGAGCGCTTCCGCATATCAACTCAGATATGGTGACATAAATAGATAACATCTTATTGTTGGGCAGTTCAGAGATCAGCTGGTTCAGACATCAGAGGTTTTTAGACCTTTCTGTTTGAAAGATCATGCAGATGTCAGCTCTAAGTGGAAGATAACACTGTTGTGCTAGTTTTGATTTCTTAGTAATCCAAATGCCGAAAAACTTCTGATACTATTGCTTCCTGTAAAGCAATTACTTTCTCAGAATACGGTGGCTTGTTGCTAATAAATGAAGTAGCAAGGTTTTCATGTGCAGGGAAAAACAAAATTGGCGTACTAGACAAAATAATGTTACATATTTGTACACTGGAACTGGATTTTTTTATTGGCATCATTATTTTTCATGGATATGTTTCACATTGCATCTCTGCTAAGAGTCACAAATTACACCCAGAATAAGGTGCCCCCTTACAGCTTCTGCTTTGGCTTTTGAAATGAAAGTGGAACTTTGGTTAGTGTTGGGGATACAGTCCTGGGAGAGGGACTGGCTTCAGACAGAGCAGAGAGTTGCTTTGAGCAGAAGTCTGCTGTAGGTAGCAGAGCTGCTGTGGTCCTGCTACGTACTGTGTAGGGTGGCCTTGCTGCCATTCGGGAAGGGACGTGAATGTGTTTCAAGCTTTTATCACCTCATAGTGATAAAAGCAGTAGGTGCTGCAAGGTTGGCTTCCCAGACCTCTCATGATAACTCTGCATCACACCTATGTCACTCAGCCCACTCTGTCCCTTATACTTTGCTGAAGCTCCTTCATCACAACCATTTCTCTGTAGACAGGCAAAGTAAGACCATTCTTAGCCTTTTGTTAAGACTTAATGTAAGCATGGTGGTATTTATTTTTGTTGACTTGTCCCACTTGGAAGGTTTGTATGATCAGCTCTTTTAGGCTGAATTATTTATATTTTTTTTCTCTGTTATTATTTTGCATTTGTTTCATCAGTTGCCTCAGAGGTAACACTTGCAGTAAGAAGAGTAAGGAAGCCTGAAAGAAAAGGTGCAATTCTCTGTCTTGTTATAAATGAACTGACTTCCGGCAAATATTTCTGAGTCATAGTTGGTGAAGAATCTAGGAGCTGTCTGATTGCTTACAAACAACCCAACAAGCCATTTCCGTAACTCAAAACTGCTTGAAGTTGCTGCTGGCTCTTCATTGTAGTTATGTTTAGAGTTCAGGCTGAAGCAGACTTACCAGATGATCTGAAAAGAGTTTTAAGGCCATCACCATTACTACTCTGTAGTGCAGCGTAGCACCTTCAGTAGTGAAATAGGTGACCATGGTTTCAGAGCCACTGAGATCAGGCTGACATCACCTCTTTGTGTATATGGCAGTGCATACATGCAAGCAGTACCTGAAAGGTTCTGTCAGAAGGAACGCATTCCACCCGACAATTAAGCACTGCTCTGCAGGTTTCCTAACTGATCCAGACTGAAGGAAATATGCAAGCACTTACCATCAGAGCTATTATAAGAACTTTTCCTTCATGTAGTTGTTGCAGCCTGATCATAATGACTCAATTACCACATGCTACAAAATGTTGTAATTGCTGTTAGTCCTGCATACTGTCAGAGCCTGTTTTGGCTGTTCCAGCTGAATAGTTTTGAGTCTGACTACAGGAGGTGATCGGAGCTCCCTGGATGGAGAAAAGCCAGCAGTCATGAGAGTCACAGGAGAGCTGTCTGGCACACCCAAAAGCTTTTCATACTACAAATGGATCTCCAGCACTCTGTCTCACCACAGAATTTGCTGCATAATAACACTTAAGAAAACTACGAAGAGGAAAGAAAATATCGGTTACCTTACCTTGCCTTAGAAAGCTATTTGGATGAAGAATTCAGTTGTTGTTATTAAAGAAGATTGATTTTTCTCCCCAAAATATATTGGTTTTTGTTGAAACTTAAAGGTGTTACTATTTTAAAGAAAAGTGACAGGATAAAAATTCTAGCTTAAATGTTTTAATGATGGAGAAAAAAAATTACTCTGAAAATTCAAAGCAAAATTTTAAGTCACTGTTTTGAATTTTCTTCAGTATTTAAAAAAGGTTTGCTAAAATTTTTAAGGGTGATAACAATCAAATGTTTTGACACTTATCAGAAATTACTGTGCAGAATATTTTTTGAAGGAGATTTCTTTTTTTCCTTTTTGTTTTGAGGAATAAGATTTCCCATCTAATTATTTTCGGAAGGCTGATTACACCTATCATTTTTTTTAATTTTTCAGTTAATCTTTGCTACACCAAATTAATGTCTGGATCAGCTGACCAGGTATAAGATTCATATTAGGTTTAACACTAGCAGGTGTTAAAACATTCCTCAGCTTTTCCATGCATGCTGAGGGACAGCTGTACTGAAGCTATCCTGAACCATACTGAAGAGCTCCCTGTCGGTTTGCACGCACTGCTCAGCAACTCTTGCTGAAAAACTTGCCATGATTGATGCTAGTGCCAACCGCACAGCTACTAAAATAGATTTAATAGATTTCATAAGAACTAGGAGATCTGGAATAGCCTGTCTCTTAAGCAAGTAGGTACAATAATTCTTTAACTCTAGGCCAGCAGCGGTTTTGCGGACCTCGGCGCTAGGGTCAACTGGAGTAATTAGAATAAGAAGGAATACTTTCCCTAAGGAGCTCTTTATATTGACTGTAGCTTAATTGAGCTAATAGCTGAGAGTCCTTGATAGAAAAACCCTGAAGAGAACAAGCACAAAGCCACTAAGTTTTATTGACTGAACTCCTGACCAAAGTCAGATGGTCTGTCTAAAAATTCTGCCATTCTTGCCATGGGAGTCTACCATAGTTCTGGCCTTAATCACTGGCTTTTGTGGAAAAAATAATGCTATCACAGGACAGGAGCAAGGTGGATTTAAATTAACATGATGGTATGCAAAGTAAAATGACTATTTGGTTATGCACATAGGTAGAGGGAAAGGAATTTTTCAGTTTTTCTTATCCGTAGCAATTAGACACCATGGTCAGGGTGAAATGCAAGACTTCCTTTATTTCCTGTTTACACAGGCCCTATCCTTTTTACTCTGTGCTTCTTACTCGTGGTTTTGGACTCTCTCCTTGTTCCTCTGTGCTTTGACAGCCTGTCCAGCTTAGTTCTCCTACAGCCATGGTGTTGGACTAATTTTTGAAGAGCTGTTATGAAATCACTCATGACTCATTCTTCTCTTGCTTCCATGAGTGAAATATGCCCTCTAAAAAAATCTCATGGTATGGCAAGGAACACTTACCAACTTGTTAAGTATGCTGAGCTGTGTTTAAGCAGGTCTACAAAGTGGATTCCAACCTACACAGTGCAGCATTAATACGCCTCTTCTAATTTTGCTGTGCCTTACCTTACTTTCAGTGTCTGTAGTTTTCTTTTTCAGACTCTGAGTTACAGCCAAAACTCATCACACAACAGTTCTGTGTTTTTAGACCACTTCTTGCCTTTTCTGACACGACCTCTATAAAGGTAACACATTGGCCAAATGAGGCTTTGTATTTATGTTTTTCCTTCCTTCCAGAAAAATGCTGTGATCTGCTTCATTATCTTACAGTTTTTATTACTTCCTTCATTCAAATATATGTTAGAGGGATAAGGGAAGTGCTGTTGGAACAATTTTTCAGATTACTTCTTGTTTCTGCAGATTTTCTCTTCATTGTATGTGCTTGGTAGGGACCACCTTGAATAACGATTCAAAAGTAACACTGTAGATTTATTAATAAAAAGAACCAAGAAGACCTTTCTCCACTCTGATGCCTGCTGTTTTCTGATCAGATGTTACAGTCACACATAGGTAGTATGCTTTCCATATAAAAACTTGTCACGCTTTAGGTGTTCACCTTAAGCAACTTTTATATTTCTGTTGAACTTTGTGTGTGAGGATAGTAAGGTGGGTCATTTGTTTCTGTGACAGAAACTGTGCATGATCAGCACTCAGGTCACTTGATCAGGTTTTGTTATTGTCAATTACAGTTTTTCACGTTTGAGTCTAAAGGCTGTGATCCAAATCCTGCTGTGAGAACATTTCTTTTGAGTTTTGAATGAAGCCTTAAACTAGATGGTCTGGCCAAGGATGATGAAAGGAGAAAAGCTTTTAGTAAGAATAAAATGTTGAACTAAAAGAGAATTAGATGTATTTTATGTGATATTTATTTAGCGTTTAAACATAACTACTTCTTCAAAACTTTAAACTCATTACCCTGAATTCCTATTTTTAAGTGTTCCTCTGGACTTCTGATAAAATATCTAAGATATCTGGATGAACAAAAGTGAATAGAGTTCATGGTAACTTTCTACTTGACAGTCGGATAGGATGCAGATGTGGGAGATAGCCACTGTTCCCAACAGTCTCCTCAGGCTGCTTTTGAGCACTGCACTGATATGCTTCAATAGCTCCTGAAGCAAACTTTCAATTCAGGGAAATGATCACTGAGATAAACACTAAAAGAACAGAGATGGAAGTCATTGATGGGTTCATTTATGAACTCAGGTTTACAGTTTGCAGTTTAATAGTTTACACAGCATATGTGTACAAGTAAGGCAAAAAGAAAATAATAAAAAAGATAACCCCAAGAACACTGCTTTATTCTACTGTTGTAGGAGGTGAGTTTAAACACCTTCCTGCTCCATTTGTTGCATTTTGGAGGGTCATACTGGTACCAACATAGTATGTATCATAGAAATGGGCATATTCTTCATATTTTGCTGCATTTTTATTAATTGTCACACATGGCAAATTGCTTTTCTGTTAATCACTTTTTTCTGTAACACTGAGATATTTCTCTCTGATTCTCCCTCCAAACTTTGCAGTTAACTCTTCATAATCTTAAACCTGTAGTCATGGGTAAAAATATACTTACTTTTAACTATTTGCTTCTAACTGTTGTTATTGACTGTTATTGCCAAGTAAATCTACATTCAGGCAGCAAAACCCCTTCTCTTTTTAAGAGAAGTAGGCTTATAGTCTCCATGCTGTTATGTTTCTGTCTTTGGGCTTGCACCATTGCTTGTTCAAATGATAGTTCAAAAATTACAGTATTGCAAATGTTAAGATTTTCAGTATCTGTGGAATAAGAGTAATTGTGCTTAAAAACTATAGTAAAAGGTAAATAATGTGAAAACAGTGGGAATTGTAAGATCTCTTGGAGCTTCAGAGTAAGATGTTCAATATTAGAATTTGATTAGTGTCTCTTCCATATTTACTCATTTTATTAGGTTCAGTTTAGTTTAGATCTCTGTCAGGTTTCATCACTGGAAGACCCAGGACTTAGTATCCTGAAGAAGTCAATCTTCACACGTTTGAGAATTTCAGCAGTAAAAAACTTGCCGTCAAAGTAGGCTTCAATTCTCAGAGGTATCCAGATGATCTGTCTAGATACTCAGATTACTTTCATATTGTTATTAGTTCACATTTCGGGTGCAAAGACTGAGAAAATTGATAAATGGACTCCAACTCCAAATAAGAAGGCAGATTTTTTTCATTGTGGGTTTGAAACAGGCTTTTCTTGAGAACAGTTGAAATGTAATAATAAGTGGTGTTGGAAATGGTGTTAAGGAGAGTGCCACGGTCACTGGCATATGCTGAGGTAGGTTTTGCTAGAAAGATTAGCTGAAAAGTTGCACAGTGAGGATGTTAAGTTTTGAGATGATGACACATATTGGCTTGCTTGAACTTCAGAGCTGTGTTGAATACAAAACAATGGCAGTTTAATATTTCAGGAAAATATTTTAAAAAATAACCTCAGACAGAAGGAATATGGAAGCAACCCAGTACTTGGCTTTCTTTAATTGAATCGTTAAGGCAATTAATGCAGTACAATGTGTTAAAGGTCAAGTAAAGGCACAATACTTGGTTGTAAATGTGAGTGTATAGTCATTATTAGGAGAGAACAGTTTGTTCACAGAGTTTTATAGAAGGATGATGCCATAAAGTTTTGTCTCATACTCACTTCCCGTCTCATTTTAAGGAACACTGTGCACCTGTCATTATACTTCCTAATCTTTTAAAACCTCCTTAAACTGTGTCTCCAGACCTAACAAAATACCTTTTTCCTGTCTGCTTTATATGTAAATAACAGATTCATGAAAGAGGTTTCCTTTGCTTGATTGGCTTGGTTTGGTTTCAGAAATTGCAGAGCAATTGAATTGTAAAACTGCAGTTTCCATTAAATGGCAAGTGCTTTAGATGTTGTTTCCAAATAATGCTGATGACTGCAGAACCATCACAGAAAATAAATTCCTTCACACGAAGCAAGTTCTGTTAAGACTAAGAAAGCATTCTTGTCTTATATTAAGCTGAACAACTTGCTGATTTTGATTTGGGGAAACAAGGAGTTTCCCCAAACAAACAAGAAGTCTATTTTCAGAATTCCTCTTTCAGTTAAGAATTGATTTCTCCTGGTATTTGAGATTGAAGCTGTCTAGTATTGTGTAACTAAATGCTGTACATGTTTTTAACACAGAGACCAGTTTAACATTTTTGAGATATGTTTAAAAAGTCACACCAATATCTGTAAACCTGTTCTTTAAGATGTAGACAAATACTGAAAATAAGACATAAAGCATTTTAGAATCTAACAGGTTTTAAAGCCAAACTTAGTCAAGCTTATCATAGTTGTTCTTGCTTAAGGAGAGAATATTTTCAGGTTTTATGTGGTAAGTGGTCATCGTTGAAAAAAAAAAAGACACAGTTAATCAGTTACTTATTTCTGATCTGATCACTGTAAATTTGGAGTGTTCTTTCAGTAAAGAAGCAAGGTGCAAAAAGGGAAGTGGGGCACATAGTGTCCGTACTGAAGGAGTTAAATGCAAGTCGTTTGATCAGAATCAAATTCCTAACTTTGAAGTCCATTCATCCATGGAATATTTTTCTTTAGGGAACTGGTAGAAAAAGGCTTTAGCACTGGAAAAAGCACTGGAATGTGTGGGGAGAATTTTTGATTGATTGATTGCAGGGAGAGTTGCGTGTCTAGAGCAGTTGCAGTGCTGGTTGGAGGTTAGAAAAATAAATCGCATAGCCCAGACTGACGCAAAATAAAAGGTTCAGGTATAGTCACACAAAGATCTGTCATTGTAAGCTCGATGGAAGCGATAAGGACTGAACTTGGCTGTTCAGTACAAGACTTTGCAGTCTGTGTTCATGAAGGTTTCTTTTCAGCTGTTATGTGAGAAGAAATACACCAACATACCATACACCAACAGGGGTGGAAATTAGTGATACATCAGTGAAGGAACTACTGTTTTGACTTAGGTATACCAATCCCTTCCATCTTTACATCTGATAGAGCCAATATGATAAGAAAGCAGTTCTAGAGGCTGTATAACTGAAAATATTCAAAATTATAATGAATGGCTTTTTGAGAATATAGAGCAAAAAACAGTATTAGAGGTATCAGAGTAACGTTAAATGTCAAAAATGCACACACTTGCCCACCACAATAGATATTACTCTGCCATATTGTACATGGCATTATTCTGTTCTCATCAATGAAAAATACTAAGTAATTTCTGATCTCACTTTTACTTGTGTGGCTGGACTATTTCCAGCAAGTCCCTAAATGAAGTAGGAAAGGTGAAATCTTGTGTTAACAAAGAGGCTCTAAACCTTCCCAGTCTTTTCACCCCTCCATTAGAAGTGTACAAGAAAATACCTGACATCCTGATTCAGGACATCTTTTCAGTTTTGTCTGGGCAGAAGTCATTGAATAAGTGTTAACACTGAATATGTTATTGTCTGTGGAAGGTGAAAGAATGGCTGATTTTCTGTGATGGGATAGAACAGAATATTTCTGTGTGTAATAGAAAAACTCTTTATTATTTTGTGATGTTAAATAATCCCAAAGTTTTTGACTTAGATTGCTACATCTTGCAGATCAGATGAGACAAATATATTACCAACAGCATATATTTTTAATAACTTAATAAAAGGACCCAGAAAATACTAAAGTACTGAAATATAAGTAGCCCAAATAGTACTGAAATAGGTACTTTGAAAACTCATAGAGAGGGCAAGTAATAAAATGCTTAAAATGTTTCAAAGGCTCTGTATGAAACCAGTTTTGAGTTCGTATTTCTCAGTATGTCTAGAATGCCTTGGCATTTTATTATAATAGTGAATTCCAGTGTAAAGTAATTTTGCATAGTTTCTGTAAATCGTTAAACAACAGTAAAATGTAGTTTCAACATCTACTGCAAGAGATCCATGTATTTAGTACCAGATTTTCTGGAATAGCTAAAAAAATCTAAAAAAAAAAAAGTAAGCACAAAATTTGACCTATAAACCGACAAAGACTATAATTGATAAATTGAAGACTATAATTGATAAACCAAACAATAACCCCACTACCTTGTGTTTTCTAGAGGTCTTCATAGGAGTTAAAAATGGTGCCTACTCAGAATACTGAGAGTAGTAGCAAGAAAAGACATTCCAACATTGAGGCCTGGGAAAGAAAACTCTGCAATTGAACTATCCTCTTATAAGCAATAAAAGATTTTCGATACATCATGGATCAGATGGAAACTACTTTGGATACTAGGTGTGTGTTGCATTTGCTGGGTGAAAATGCAGTATTTTCTACTTTCACTACAGAGCCTATTCTGTTGCCCAAGAATTTAATCCTAACAACTTCTTTAGTCTGTTTCCAATGTCTATGTAGAAGAAATGTATGCATCTGTATGACTGAGGTTTACGAAGATCACCTGTGCCTAGCTGTAACATTATTTTAACCTCTATCTGTGCAGTTGGTGGGAACTCAAGTTCCTACAAACCACTCTTCCTCACTAGAAGATTGTCAGATGTTTTCCCACTCATTTTTTGAACTACTTCCCAGAGAAGCATGGCACGAATGATACCTGAGAATTTATTTAGCCATACAGCTCTTCAGGTTATGCGGCCTGGTGTTGAATCTAACTGCACCCATCGATTTACTCTAGCTGAGAATGTGATCCTCATTGTAACAATGAAGCAGCTGAACAGGTAGGAGCCAGCAGCCAGAACTTCTTGCTGGAGCAGACAAAAGTACAACATTCTTGATGACCATTCCTCGTGTAAATCTTAGTACAGTTTGTGATGGAGTGGGATATAGTTGTGATAGAGTAGATCCCAGATTGAAAACATTATGTTACATGCAGCAACCTCACAAAAAAACCCTCCCCTTTTCCCACCCTATCCCTTCCCTAACTTAATTTTCTTTTACTGACATGTATGCTAGCTTATGTGCTCGTTGTACTCACCTGTATACTTACTAGTTAATACCTTTTTAACCAGCGTATCTAAACTGAACTGTCAATACCTCTCTTTGTCCCAAACTTCTGCTACTTTGTGGAAAAAAAAATCCAACTCAGGCCAAAACTAGCAAGTCAATTCTGTTATTTTTATAAGATTATCACAGGAATGCCAATGAAAATATTCTTAAGTTACAATGGGTGTAACACAGGATTTTCACATTATCCCCTCCCTCTGGGGGAAATCCATAACTTTGTCTACAAAGTGAACTCCACTCATATGGGTCAGGGCTGATTTACCCAGTCAGTGTGTTTGTTTCCACTTCCATTTTCATTGGCACAAAACCAAACAACTAAGGGGAAACAGGCAGTGCAGGGCCCCCACCCTGGCTCTGAACGTATTTTCTTCTATTGTAGCTGGTTCCCTCAATTTCCCAGATCAATCAAAACCTGCTGGAGTCACTGCTGTGATAAAGTCAGCTGCTGTCAGGGACTAGGATATCTGTGCTAGAGTGATCAAGAGGGGTCAGAGCTTATTTACTGGCAATGATAACCCTACAGAAATAAATACCTACTGAATTCCAGCACAAAATGGTGCTGGGGGGCAGTACAGAATATCTTGAAACACACCGAATCTCTAATGGTCTCTCTGTTGTGCTGGCGTCCCACTCAAGAGCATCAGCTCTTACCTTTCCAGGACTATTGTAAAGTTTTGGAGATCCAGCACATAACAAATACTGATAAGGTCAATCCTTGGATGACACCATTGAGGGCTGGATAGAATGCTAGTCTTGAGAAGTCAAGAGCTCAGTTCCCTGAAATGTCCTGTCCAAAGGTCAACAGCTTGCATATGAATGGTACACCTTAAACCAGTGTAAAGTTCCAGTCCATCTATGCGCCTAATGAAAAGATTAGGAATAAAGCTGTGGTTTATATATTTATTTATGAAAAAATAAGTAACATAATCTCTCTTGGTGTAGGACCATGTTACATAGTTGTGTCAAGAGGAAATGCAAATAAGCTTCTGCTCTCCTGGTTTTAGTGGAAAGCCTGCTCCTGGATTTAGTAGTAGCTGGTTACTGCCTATGTTCATGGTAAATGCTTCCTGAGTCAGTAATTTACTATTCTCATGTCTGCTTTTCTAATCTTAACCTGATTTGAAAATTAAGCTTTGCTCTTCCTGATTTTTTTTGTACATTATTACTGTTACTGAACTCAAGTGTATCCTGAAAGATAATTTTGATTATGATATTAGAAACAGGATGTAATACCACCTGTTTCTCCCAGATTTCTGCGTAGCATTTGGACATTAAAACTAAAGAGAACTGCTCAATTGGCTCCTAAGAAAGATACACAAGACAGAGCCTTGTGCTCAGCCTCACATGACTTCTTTTACTTCTCCTTACGTGCAGTGGCCACTTCTACTCCAGTAAATGAGATATGCCCAGGGCTGTTCTCTGCCTCAGAGGCCAGCTCATGCTGTGTCTCAAGTGCACACAGTTACAAAAAACTAGGGTAGCTGTATCCAGGTTGCATGTTGGGAATGGCCTCTGACCTGTGCTGGCTGCTCAGCTGTACCCAGGAATGGTTTCAAGAAGACCTGTCTGGGCTGGCCTTGAGCTGCAGCCATATGGGCAGGAGACTGGGATTGTGACCACAACCAAGAGGGAGCTATTAATACTGTTCCTGGACAGTTGGTTAAGATTAATTTTAAACATAAGCCATGAGGTTTACAATTTCTCACAGTTATGCCTCATCAATTATTTTATGTCTGGAGGGATTCAGAGGTCCTGTTAGATACTTGGGAGAATGTCTGTTCACTTTCTGAGTTTTACGTTCCCTGCTTTGATTGTTTTCAGGTCAGAGTTCCACAGGCTGGCATTGTTACATAAGAGAAAATATTGTCTTTTATCAGTTTTCAATTTGCCACGTATAATTTCATTAATTAAATGCTTTGTTCTTGTCTTACAAAAGAGAGAAAATAATCTGTTCTAATTCCATGTGATGACAAATATAATTTGTTAATAAACTGATAAGCAACAAGGGCTAGAGCAACAGCAAGCAGGAATAATAAGCAAATTCATAGACAACAGTTACACTTTTATATAAGTCTCTATATTAGCCTGTGAGGAGATTTTTTTCCTAACATTTTATTATTCCTAGGTGCGCCAGCTGGTTCATCCATTTAAACCATATGCTGCAGGACATAATGCATCAGCAAAAGATGATGCAAGGCAAGCTGATAGGACTGGCCAGGGCATAGTACGCTCTTTGTCTCCTGGCTCAGTGGCCAAAACCCAATTGTTGAATTATTTTGTGAGAGCACAATCTTGTCTTTCATTGAATTATAAAAGACTCTGCCAGGGTTATGTGCTATTTTCAGTCAGGAATATGGAGGCTTTAAATTCTTGCTGGGTACAAGGAGTACTATGAAGATGAGGCAATGGGAATGATGCAGAATGAGAGGCTGGACTGAGTTTTTAATAGTGCTTAAAACAGTGATTCCTTACAAATAAACCAAAAGAGTCACATTTGCAAATGAAGAATAAAACAAATACGAAAGATTCTTGCTAACAACTTTATTGTACTTATGCTCTGCAAAATACCTCTGATTATGCGTTGCAAAAAATAATGTAAAATTTCACTCATACAAAACTTATAAAATTTTATTTTATAGAATATGCTGGTTATATTACTGATGAGTATATGCAGGTGCTTTCACAGAAAAATTTGTAGTTTTTATCCTCTTGGGAATTCTATATATTCTACAGCTATTAATAACAAAAAACATATTTTAGGTATTTTAGGCTTTATAAAATTATTTAAATTTTACTGAGTTTCTTTTTTCGATGACCCACACTACACTACCTGGGGTTTTCGTGACCTGCAGTTTGACTGTTCAGTGTTTGGAGAAATTCAAAAAACCCAAAGGGTGAACTGAAATATATTTGTCCATACGCAAACTGTCCAGTATCAAAGCCTGCTACTGATGCCTTTGCAGAACTGGAAGTTTAGTATAACATCGTGCTAACAAAGGGTGGTGGGATGGGTTTGAACCCTACCCAGAGCTTTTATCTTTAAGTGGGGAGGGCAGGGAATAAAAGACTTGGACATGGTAGCTTTTTTAGAAAGTTCGTGGCTGAATTAGAATTAAACCTTGCCTTTCCTGGTCTTTAGGCAGAAAAAAGTAGTTTTGGAAGGAAACTCAAATTCTGGAAGGAACTATTTCATTGCAGTTTGGTATGAAAGATCAACCTCCATCTCCCCCCAAATTCAATCAACATTACTAAATCACATGGTAACCACCTTTCCATATGCATCCAGTGTGTTTGAGGGTGGATTCTCTTTCCCTGAATGGGTGTTTGCCTATGCTGGTCCAGTTATTACTCCTTTCATTAAAAGGAGAAGAAAATGGTCAGAACTAGAGAGGATAGCACAGCCTTCCTCCCTGCTGGGGTCTGTGCAGTGCCTGCCCTGGGGTTTTCAGACGGCAGCAGTGGTGGAGTCATGCTCTCCCATTCAGCCTCGAGGGGGCTGCAAGGCTGAAGACAGGACTGTAAAGCTTCAAATGTGGGACTCAAAGACACCATTGTGCAGGAGAGGACTATAAAGAGTTGTTGAATTTTAAGTCCATGCTTAAATTCAAAGCATATCTGTAAGGTTATAGGATTTGCTCAACACTTTTGGGAATTTAGAGCTGTGCACATTGTAGAAATGCTAAAGGAGAAATTGTTCCATATGATGGTTACAAATCAGGGGATATCTGCATTTATACACAATCACAGTCACATTTCCAAGCAATAGACCTCAACCTTGTAACACTGTGTGTGAAGAGACAAACTTTTGCACACATCAGAATGAGAGTCTTGCTTCCATTCTGTTTATTGCAGAGATAATCCTGTATTTTATTTTTAAATCTGAATGTTTAAATATATTTAGGATTGTCTGTTTAATTTGATAATTACAATACCTGCAAACATTAACTTGGGTGTGGTGTTTAGTAATTTTTATCAGCATACTGTATCAGAATAAAGATCTTTTTGTGAGATCATACAGCTTCTACAATTTGGAAAGTAAATAAGGAAGCAAAAATAAACCTGCCACATCTCCTCATTTGAACTTTCCCAGACTGAGCTCAATCAAAGTGTGGGTTGCACGAAGAGCAGAGTACATGGTTTGGTCTGCAGAGGCTCCAGAAGAGTTCTAGACTTCCCATTTTGCATAAAAAAATTGAAGAGATCTCACCTTATAACTAACTTACAATTGAGTAAGCAGAGCAGAGCATTACTTTATGTTCAGAGTAAATGATGGGACAATTCTTTGCAATTAATATGCTCACACTGCAAGTGGACATTTTTGTAGATCTACAAGTGCCTTTACATTCAAAATGATTTTAAGGTGAAGATAAGCTACTGTCCAAGCCTATGCCATAGGATAGCTGTTTTGGGTTTGGTGTTTGTGTCTTGCTGGAATAACATGGGTTTGTTTGTTCTGTAGCCATTCCAGCCCACCCACATCTTGGTGGTTTGGCCCTTCCTTGTGCTTGTCTGCAGGTGTGCTCATTGCTGACCTCATTCACCCATCTATTTGCAGTCATAAATACATCTAACCTAATGTTTGGCTATATTTGTGTTATGATATCCTTGAAATAGAAAAAACCCTGAACAATCAATTGCTTATTACAAAGCAAAACCTTTTTCCACTTAATGTTCATCAAACTTGGTGTTTTTTTCATGCTGTGATAGGAAATGATTGTAAAGTTTCTCTTCTATTTTGGGCATCACTGCACACTTGCAAGTGCCTCTACTGTGTCATCTGCCTGTTCTCTCTTACTTAGTTCAAATGACCATCCTTGTAAGTGCTGCCTTTCCAAATATATGTAAAGTGCTTAAAAGGTCTCAGATGTCAACATCAAAGCAAATTATAATTAATTCTGTACTGCTTTTTTATGTCTAGAGTGCTAGGTACTCTAGCTAAGATTATTGTTGGTTAGGAATCGGCCTAATTCTGTCAGGTAGGGGAGATTTTGTTGTTCACTTGAATATGACTAGAGTTAACATAAAATATTTGCGTTTGTTTTCTGAAAATTCAATTCCAGAGCTACATAGATTTATCTCAGGATGTTTTCATATGAAAATTGTGTCATCCACAGAGAGAAGTAGATTTAATTTTTATGCCAAAATGAAATCCGGCAGCATTCTGTTTTACTTTTATGAGGGAAGCTTTTAATTTTAGTTTAAAAAAAATACTGGTAGTGTTAATTTAACCCACCCCAGCTATCACTGGTATCCTGTGCCACTGCCTAACAATGTGGAGTCACACTTCTGTCAGGTGGGAAATGCTGTTGCTACAGCTGGGAAAAGAAAGTTCCAGTGCAAAGCATAACTTAGTGTGAAAACAAACTGGATAATGCACAAACTGCAAGCACAGACTTTTTCCCCCAGTGACCCTGTTTTCTTTTGATCCTAACCTTCACAAAATTTGGGTCTTTAAGGCTGAAATAGACAGTGTTCCCAGATGCATTGCTTTCGTGCTCTTATAAAAATTCTTGGCCAAACGAAATTTGTTGTTCAGCACTTCACCAAGGTTAGATAAGTGCAGAAATGAAAGCAGTTGGAGAGGTAGAAGTCAAAACTTATGCCTGAGAAAGAAGGGCTGAATATAACAGGACAAAAGACAGGTTTTAGGGGTAAATGGTGACAATGGAGAGAAGTAGAGAAGCGTGAGAAGCTAGAGGAAAATATGAATATTACCACAGATTTTGGAGGCAAATGCTGGAATGTGTTAGTCATTTAAGAAAGAGATTTCAAAAAGAGAAGTACAATCGTACAGGGTAAGATTATATAAAGAATGTTTCCTTCCCAAATCTGCAGTTAGGCATTGTAGCTCTTTGCCTGGCTGTGGCTTCAGCTGCCCAAAAATGACTCATGAAGTCGCTTTTGAAATTGTGTATTTCAGTACTTACAGTTGTCTTCGTGAGTTCATATAGTGGAATTCAGTGCTGGGACTCTAAAGAGACAAAATCAGTGGACAGAACAAGCTGGGCAATTAATTTTATTTCATAGAATATGAGGTTTGCATGTACACAGTTCTGTCTGTGTGGTGCAATCATTAATGAGTCAGATACTGTTTCCCTTTAGTTTTAGGGCAGTCTTCAAATGATTCGGCACAGTGTAGGAAAGACTAGGATAGGGTACTTTCTGCTTCACAGAAATTAAAAGGTGTATATGTAAAATAGTCAGGAAACTCCTACAAGAGAGGGAATGGTTTCATGGTTAGGAAAACTGGCAAGCATGAAAATGGGATTCTATCCCTGCTTTTACTGATAAGTTCCTATTAAAAGTGGCCAAATTGCTTTGACAAAAAGTTTTATTGGGCAATAAATACTCATTTTTGAATTTTCTACAGTGGGCCAGATTGTCAGAGTGCTCTCCCACCTACAGTTTAAAGTCATTGGTAGTGTGCTTTGCACCTATAAAACCCTGTACAAATACTAAGTAGTTAAGGAAAATCAGTAGTTTCATTTCTTTGATGAGGAACCCAAAATCTGTGGAAAGTTTTTCCATTTTAGCCCCTTATCTCCATGCCATGATAGGAAAAAGCCATTTCCCCTACAGTCTATTCCACTTCTGAAGTCAATTAACATTTTTGAATCACTTAGATAACTTTGGTGAAAGCTCTAACTAGCTCCAGAGGAATTTATTCATTCCCCTTTTTAGTTTAGTGTTGAAGTGTCATACTAAATGCTTAAATGTTCTTTATTGTAGGATGTATAAGTATGATGCAGAAAAGAAAGTGATTATGAAATGAAAACCATACTCCAGTGTATTCTCGTGATGGAAACAAATGAATTAAGTGAAGATTTCAATTTAGGACATGCTGAAATTAAGTCCTCAGTTTCACTATCTGAAAAGGGTGTTCATTTTGGTTTGGGAAAGGATAGAGGGGAAGAAAGAGAAAGGCCTTTATTGTATAAAATATATTTAGAGAGTGAATTTCCTGTGGTCTATGGTGGTAAAAATTACTTGACAGGCAGATTCTGGGTATGTGGAGCTCCTAACCAGGAATATTGTAGCTAAATTTTTTCCCATTAAAATCAATAAAATATCTTGGATTGCTTCTAGAAATGTTTGTGGTGTATATTGCAACAAGTATTCATTCTCCACAGTTCAGAACTGCTCTGAGCCAATGGGATTGCAAAATATCTGTCAGCTTTGGCTGACAGCCTAAGGTTGCCACAGCAATTTTTCTCTTTAATGAGTAAAATAGGTGATGTTTATAGAAAAATAACTGTCTCATGAGAAGCTGTGCAAAACGTTCCATTCAAAACCATTCTGTTTATATATAGTTTTGTTGTTTGTTTTCTTTTCTTTTTACTTACTACTGTGGACATTTGCATGAAAACAGGATATTTCTCCTTCAAATTGCAGTCATGGACAGAATAGCTACTATACCAAAATATAGCCAACCCACTTCAAAAAAAAAAAACAACTATTTTGCTTACCAAATCTGTTCCTTCTGTGTATGCAAAGTTTTGAGCACTTATTTTCCTACCTAAATTTAGCGGCTATTTTTTTGCATTAGTTCTGTAAAACCAACAAAACAATATGGATGTAATAAAATGAGAATACATTTCGGCAAAGATTAAATTATTTTTTAAAAAATATTTTTTAAAATCATAAATAATATTTATGTTTTAATATTTACAGTGACAGCAGAGATAAAAGTATTTTTGCTATATGTACTGGCTTTCTTTTTTTTTAACACAGCCTAGAAACAATGATAAACACTCAAGAGAGAGAGATAAATAGAAAAGCTGAGTCCTGGTTTTGGTTGTTGATGATCAATAGAATTGATAAACACAAGGAACAAGAGTGTTCTCTTTGATGGACAAATTTGACTTTTCCAGACTCAGGTTGAGTGTAATATTCTACCAATTAGAGAGATACACTTCTGCTGGCAAGTAGCATATTTTCTCTGTTTTAGCAATGTTTTATAATGCCCTTAAGATTACTTTAGATGTCCCAGGATGAATGTGTGCATTAACACCCATGTTCCTATATGTATTTACATCACTTAACACTTTAGTCCCTGGCTTCAGGTCCATCTGAGTGCCCAGGGAAAGTTCTCAACTGCCCAGAGAGCCCTGTGTCATTTGTTTCTCTGGCAGGAATGAGAAGCAGAGTGAGTGAGGTGTGCTGCCAATTCCTCAGCCCCCGTAAGCCCTCATCCTAGCAATCAGGATCCAGGATAACTGAGTCTTCCAGCTGGAGACAACTCCAGCCAGAGCCGTCTCACAGGTTCTCTGCCCTGTAGAGGCTCACTTGCCCTGGACTAGGAGACTGTCTGCAGTGGCTTGTGGCACAGAGCGTGCTTTTCCTGTTCGTCCTCCTCTCAGTCTAGGGTGGTTCTCTGAAAACTGATACCTGTCTGTGCAAAATCCACTGGATGAAGCCTTCATCTGTTTGCACAACTGCAGGATTGACAGTCACCATACTAATAAGTAAATATTCCCTCTCTGGTTAATAAATGGAACACCAGGGTTGCAGTGCAGGTGAGATTAGTCCTCTGACTGTAAAGATTTAAAGAGAAATTAAAAATGGGCAGGCTTTTTTTTGTACTACACAGATCAAGTGTTCAAATTCCAGGAGCACCACTTCTTCCCAAAGCTGCCTGCAAATCTTTCAGACAATTCTTTTTTCTCATTTGAAAAATAAGTGCCCCACTGAGCTTTCTTAGTGTAATCAGCATGCATTTGGCTCTGAGAGCCCAAACAGTCTCTTTACCTCATTGGGGCCATATGAATTTGTGCTTTGCAGATAAAAACTATAAAAACTCTGTAAAATATTCCTCCCAATTCTAAATGCAGATTTAAACTGCTTTTTTGGCATGAAACTTCACAAGGTCAGGGTCCATTTGCTTGGGCCAAACACCATTTAAATGTGACTGAAAAATATCAGGACCCTGTCAGTGGAAAGAAACATCAAGGGCTCTTTGGAGAAATTTGTTGCATTTATTCCTATTTTATAGCCCTTCTGTATGTAATTTACAGTCACCAACTTTTTAAGTTGTTTTTAGTTTGGGCAACTAATAATGCATATTTTTTCATCCTCGTAGGATTTGACATGGGATTGTGGCTTGATGAAATGTTTGCAAAGTAATTCAGCATAAATGGGCCAGTTAGTTTCTTTGGTTATTTCTTGGTGATATTCAGTTCCCACCTATTTTGTTCAGTGCTGCTTTGTCACACTGTTACAGATTTTAGCAGCAGGCAGTTCACGGTAATGATATTGTATAATACACTAAGTAAATATATGATAAATGAGCAGATGTAAACCAAACAAGACATACAGCCCTGGGGACTAACTGGGCTTGAAATTCTCATGGGTAAACGCAGCAGGTGAGCAAAGGAGTATGACAAACAGGGTAAGAATTTCTTAAAGCCTGACTGCCACAAATGTGTCCATGGAGCTGAGTCAGCTTGGGAGGAGTACAGTAATTTTCTGTTGATTCAAAAGCCAGTAGCTCGCTGCTACCCTTCTGGGTGATGTGGAATGCATTAGCTGGAAATGCAGATGACTAACCTTTGGGGACTGCTGCTTCCGCTGCTCTTCAGCCCAGCTCTTGTGCTGCTCCTTTCCAGGGACACTTCTCTGGAAACAATAGCATGTCATAGAGCTGCTGGGATAACCTACAGTCAGCATCAGACCGGCAGCCAAAAAATGTGAATGATACCGTCATCTTTTTAGAAGTTGCAGTTTTAGAATTTGCCTTTCTGAATTGAAAAAAAAATTGCTTTCACTTTGCCTTTATTGGGCCAATATACATGGCAAATATATATATATCATGTGCACAAATTAATATTTAGCGGTATAATTTATATTTCTTTGCTATAGGATTTCTTACATAAAATATGCTTTTGCTATACTATTCCTCCAACAGTTTGTCCACTAAAAAACAAGGCCTTTTTCTGCCTTTCTTCCTCCCATTTCTGTTTATATTTTTCTTTATAGACATACATTTAGTTATTATGTTGATGGTTACTTTACTCTTAAGTTACACCTCTGCCTGACCTCCAGCTTTTCTCTGTTTTTATTGTCAGCTCACGGATGCTATGACTGTAGGACCGTGCTAACTGACCCCTCTGGAGTTTTCACTTCTCCATGCTTCCCCAGTGACTATCCCAACAGCCAAGCGTGCAAGTGGATCATCCGAGCACCTCATGGATATATCATACAGCTAACATTTATTGATTTTGACATTGAAGAAGCTCCGGGCTGCATTTATGATTCACTGACATTAGACAATGGAGAAAGCCCAATGAACCTTTGTGGCATCACTGCTAAAGGATTATCCTATAATTCGACTGGAAATGAAATGATTGTGTCATTTAAAAGCGACTTCAGTATCCAAAAGAAAGGTTTTAATGCCAGCTATGTACGAAGTAAGTCCAAAGCATCCCATTATAGATGTTATAAGGAAATGTCCTATAAGGATTAGAATGACACTTCCCAAAGGAATCAAGTCCTCCATGAGAAGAGAATGAATGGATGAGGCTGCACTTTACAGGCTACAGGGTTATCTTGTGTCTTTTATTATCTAATTTAATTTTCTTTGGGTCAAAATTATTTTATTCCAGGACATGACAAGAAGTGTGTTAGAAAAACTTTTCACCTGCAAAGATTTTAAGCTTAACAGTTCTCTCCCTGCCAATGTATGCTGGAGGATTTGGAAGCAGGATACCTGTCCTTCAGGTCAGCATACCTGTACAGGGACATAAAAATCTAAAGGAGAGCGTGAGAGGGAACTTATTTGAGCCAGAAAGATCAACCTGGACCTCTGGCCCAGTGTAACTCCCAGCAGTTGGGAGAAGTTTGTGCAGAAAGCAGAACTTCGCAGAGTTCATTGAGCCTCTGGAACAAGCTCCCAGGGATGAACTGACATTGCAAAATTGCAAAAACTGGAATTGTTATTCCAGTTCCTTGACCTTTCTTTCCCTTCCTTAAATACATAATAATGGTTTTAAAGGTTTAAAAAGGCACTCATGCTTTTTTTCCTGGAAGATAAGTGTACAAATAACTTCTGATTGGTGTTTGCCTTTTTGTTTAGAGCATTAATTAGAGTTAATTAGACAGTAAAGGGCAGTGAGGTAACAAAGGACATTAGGACAGTCACTGAAAAACCCCATATGTGGGTCACTGTTCATTCTGCTTCAGGGTTATAGTTTCCAGTTGCATGATCTCAGTAGAATTTCTTTTCGTAGAGGTTGCACACTTTAACGGAACACTAGTATTGCATTGAGCATTTACATTATTGTAGCATAGTTATGTTCTGCAGGTTGATGGGCTGTAAAAGCACAGAGCAGGGAAGTTTGGCAGTTCTCACTTCAGTCACAAGCACATCTTCCTCATGATTATTTTAAAAATATTTATTACACATATCATATATTTTAAAATAATTAAGATAGTAACTCCCAGGAATCGTAAGACAAAAGTAGGCATGCTTATATAATCAAAATCTGTGTGCAGTCCTGAAAAAAAAAAGGTAACATCACAGAGGAACTAAAAATACTTCTCTCTACTGAGATCCTTTCATGCTGACAAAATAAATGTGGTAATAATTTCAGGAGAATGTCATGGGTTAGAACAGTTTGCAGTTTTAGTGTTTTCTTCTGAAAGTCAAAGCAAATTTTCTGAAAGGCTTCTCATTTTAAGTAAAAAAAACTATTGCTGTATTTTAAGAAGTTGTAAAATCAAGTGGATCATAAAATATCATATGCAGTCAGATTATACAAAATTATGTATTTCTTTATTCTTCTTTAATATTTTAATGTCTAGGTATCACTGTAAGGGATGAGTTACAATTGTAATTGAAAGATGCAATGTTGACCTCAGCTGTGTTTAATGAGGAGGAGAGGAAAAGTCCACAAACGTAGGCAGAGAACCCTTTGTGTACATATAACTACATGTATATATACATGTACAAAAGTAGCGTATTTTTAGGGAAGCAAGAGTATTACCTCCATGCCAAATTGAATAGTACCTTATGCTCATGGATAGCACCATCAAAATTAAATAGTCTTGGAAGATATCCTTTTATTTTGAAAAAGAAAACTATTCTCCAGTCTGAGTAAAAGTACTGAAGACCTTCACCAGTGACTTATATATTTATGTTTCACATATATATTAGTTCAGAAGCTCTGTGTTAAGGTTTGCTGTTAAGCGTCTAGGCTGAGGCTGGCTTCATTTGGTTTCACTACTCCAAATGTGTAAGTTTCACCTGTTGTCTTGATTTTGACTGGATGCTGGGAGAGCTGGCTGCATTCTTCTAGGGCAAATTATAACTGTATTCTACTTATTGCTCGCAGTTGCGCAATTATGTTACTTTCAGAACATAGTTACAGACAAAGATCATAGTAACATGTAACCTGCAACCTGCAAATGGATACAGAAAAGGGTCTTGGAAAAGGGATCATAATGTTCTGTTTTCCTTTCAAGTTATAAAAGCCATAGGATGGGTACCATAGGACATCAGTGTGCACACACACTGAAATGACAGCACAACCACATGGCAGATGTCATTACTATGCTCTGCTATGCTTGCAGAGTTCCCAAAGCCATCCGAAAGATTGCACACCCCTTCACTTCAGGTCATGTGAAAAATTGCGCACCCCCTCGCTTCACATGAAGTTTCGAAGCTTGTACTTCAAGCTGACACTGTTTTTAACTACTAAAAATGTGATACAGGAGCAAAAGCATTAATTTCTCCCAAAATGAGGGGTATGCTGTTATAATTTTTTCCATTTCTCAGAAATTATAATTTCTAAATAATAAAATTAATTAGTTCAATTTTGAATTTCACAAAGTAATGCAAAGCTGGAAAGTAAAAGGCCATTCAAAGACACGCGATTTGCTGTATAGAATTGTAGTTTAAAAAGACGTTAGTGGTACATACATCCTAATATTCAGTATGTACAAAAGACAAAATACATGTAGGGAAAGACAGACATAAGAGAGTGAGTTGTGGGAGGGAGTTAGTTTGAGAATAGAACAGCTTTTGTGTGGCTGCTCAGTTTTCTGTAAGAACAGTTTCAGGCTGAGTTTTGCAGAGTCCAGTTGTCCATATCAAGTTGGCCACCCACACAAAGGTTTGTTTCCTGCTTGCCACCTCCTGCAACACACCAATAGCTGATGGATGGGCCATATCCTCAGCTGCAGTAAACCAATGCAGCTTTGCCAGTCTTAGGGGAATTATGTCAATTTACACCAGCTGAAGGTCTGTCATGGTAAATAATTTCCTAGTAACACTTAACTGCGTAAGTAATAACTCCATCAGTAAGAAGAAGTCACTCAGTCACTCACCAAAAGGGGAGGAAGAGCCAACAGACCTGTGTTAGTACAGAAATGCTTGAGGCAGTGTCATGTAAATTTAGCAGACAGTTAAGGAGGACTTCAGTAGCCCAGAATAAAAGCACAATTGACTGAGGTAGTAACAACACACTCTCGAACAGGTACTTGGTATGTGGACACTTGCAGACCTCACTAAAGTTTGACACGTTTCTTCCAGCATCAGTGACAGAACAGATGAAAACAGGGGAGCTAGAAACAGCACAAGGCACTCCTTAAGCACCAAACTATACTGAAAAGCCCATCAGCTGGCAGGAGACCAGTGTTCCCTGCAAGGGATTGTAAAATAGGGTGTAAAGACTCCTGGCTTGCTTATGCGTGAAGGGGTGTATGAGATGTGAGACAGTGAGATGCAGGTAAGGTAGATGTTTGTGCATTCCTCATGAGAAAATGTGTCCAAAAACCCCATGCCCACTGTAATCCAGTTATCATGGAATAGTCTGAGTTGGAAGGGACCCAGAAGGATCATCAAGTCCAGCTCTGAAGCAAATGGCCCACACAGGGATCAAACCTACAGCCTTGGCATTATTAGCACCATCCTTTAACCAACTGAGCTAACCTCAGGGTCTTCCTAAGAGAAAATATTTAACATCATTCTGAAAGTATTCTGAAACACCTAGATGAGTATTCCAATATGTGTATATTCTTCCTCAGAGAATAACCAGTTTCTCTGATACTAACATTCAAATTCATCCGTGTGATGACTGACTGTGCAACAGAAATCAGGAAAGAGATCTGCACCTAATATTGGTGGCAGGATTCAGTTTTCTCCGTGTGGACAAAATACTTGTCAGTTTTGTCTTTTCAGTATATGGGGAAGGTGCCTGTGGTTAAATCTGTATGGTGGATACAGCAGTTGAGTAGACTTCTTCAGTATGGGAGCACAGTCATGTTTATTTATCTTTCTATACTGTTTAAATGTGACCAGGTGGTCCATAACTTTCCTGATCACCGTAACACAGGCTAGATGGTGCTCATATGAACAAGCTTTCTTCTTTTTCAAGTCTCGAATCCTTATGCTTCTTCTGGAACACTTTCCATGTTACGTAAAGGAGCTTACAGTATAATTAACCCACTAAAAAATGCCCCTGTTTTCAATGGAGAGTTGAACGCATTTTCTATCTATAAAATTGTTACAGCATGCTTTTTCCCTTGGGAAGAAAAATAAATCTATGAAGTAAATCCAGTAGCTATAAAAGCCCAGTATTTTTCTCTCTTCCCTCCCATCATGCAGTTGCTGGGTTGGCGGATAATGTGCAATGCTTTATGTTATTTTACTGTGTAATAGATTGGTCAAATTATGTTCTTGTGTATATCCAAATATGGTCGTTTGGAGCTCAGAGTCTTTGCAAGCTGCTGGCAAAGGGAACTTGCAGTACCGCAGACAACACAGAATCCTTATACACCATATATCTGTGTCTTTTCCAGGGTATGGCATGACAGTCACCATTCCTTCATGTCTCACCCTCTCATATTTGAAAGTGTTTTACTTCATTCCGAGAAGAGAATAGGTGTAGTAATTAGTGTAAGTGTTGTGACATCTCTGAAAAATCCCAGAGGAGACTGGGAATTAACTACTGTGCAATTATTCTTCAGGTTCTGCAAGAAACAGTTTCATTTCTGGATACACACTGTGAAAACGTGTAAGATGTAGTAGACGTTTGCAGGAGATATGCTCTGACACAGAACTGTGGACCCAGAAGTAAAACCGAGGGCTGTTGCAATCTGTACCAGACACCTTTACATGTCTGGTAGCCGGAAACTTTTCTGTGGAGAAATGTGCTGGAACAATTGTGCTGCCATAAATGTGCCAATAAAACTGAGCATATTAACATTTTATTTTGAGAAATATTTTTCTCCAAAATAGGGTGAACAGCATTGTCATAAATGTACTCATGGAGAAAAAGTATATGTCATTATACCTTTTTTTCATTTGGTGGCTGCCATTTTGCCCATGCAAGTGAGAATACTTAAGGACAATTAGAGCAATTCTGCCTAAAAACCCTTACAGCAATACACAAATTGCAGTAGGACTAGAAATTTTTAGATACTTGTGCAAAACTGCTGACCCAACTGTTTGCAAATAGGGAACACTTGGATATAAATATTCATAAACACACAATTGCAGTATTTGACCAGAAAGCTGCTGGGGACAAAATGAGAAGATGCCTAATGCTGTGCAGAAATACCCGTTTGCTGAATTCAGCAACGAAAGGGTTCAGTTTGCCAAGGAATGTAAAGGGGGCTTTCTTCTACTGCAATATTCAAAAGAAGGAAGGCCTGAACTTCACTGGTGTAATGGAGTCACGCAGACAAGTAATTAAAATAATACATCTTAAAAGCAAGTCATACTGTGTTTTTCAAATAACTGGTTTATTCCATTGCTTAATGCATCCTTACTGGATGAATGAGAAGTAATTTTCATGAAGTGAGCTTTATTACTCTTAATGCAACTTATGGGGTTGTTAACTGGGTGTCACACAGCATTCTCTGTGCCATTGAAAGGATCTCTGCATATTTTTAGCTGAGTGCACTCACAAGTCAAATTCCTCTCGGTGTGTGCTGTTGGGATATTACGGTGATAAAAATGACCTGGTGGATGTTTGTTGTAATGAATGTTACTTTAAGCCTTGCTGCCAGTCTGCCTTTATTTCTATATGATGATTTTTTGTTGTTGTTGTTAATTTACTTATCTGCTCTTTGTTCTAGTTGCCGTTTCTCTGAGGAATCAGAAAGTCATCATTCCCCAGGTTCCCGACATCGATGCTGCGTCTGTGGCAGAGACGGTCTCAGTGCCAGAGCTTAGACAGTTCACGCTGTGCTTCGAAGCAACCAAGGGCAACAGCGACGACAACGACGACTGGAAGGTTTTCTCCTACACTGATGCACTGTTGACAGAACTCCTCAGCTTCGGGAAGACCACAAAAGGCCATTTTCTGTCCATCTCAGGCACACAGTGCATCCTTAATGCATTGCCCCGAAATGCAGAGTTTTTCACAGGAACCTTTCAACAGCTGTGTGTTGTATGGGATAGCTTCTTGGTCACTGTAGGTGTATATGCCAAAAGCACCTATCAGGAAGTGAACTGTCCGGAGATCTTTGACAAAGTTATCCCTGGAGATGGGAGGCTGGTGCTGGGCTCTAACAGCAATGAAGTGAGCTCTCTAAATGGGGACATTTACAACTTCCGCCTCTGGAATTTCACCATGAATGCGCAAACACTGGCCAACCTCAGCTGCGATGTGAAAGGAAACATTGTAGACTGGGAAAATGAATTCTGGAGTATTCCAACTTCAGCACTGAAAGCAGAAAACAATTTGAGTTGTGGTGAGTATGCCTTGCCAAAACTTTTTTGCTTATTTTCCCCCCACACTTCTGTATTGTGCTGAACATATCACATACCAAGATGGAAAAAAATGTGAGTATTCCCTGAAAGAAAAAGAGCTAGTTCTTACCTTTAGTACACTTTAGCTCAACTCTTATCATACACAGAGCCTTTGAAAGGGTATGGAGTTGATTCCTTAAAGGAAAAGAACAGTCCCCTAAGTGTATTGAGCTGCTGCTGGAAACGATCTGCAGATCAAAGTTTTTCCTAAACACCCCTTATTGGCTCATACAAAAGGGGGATAATGGCAAGTACCTGCTGGCCTCAAATGAGATTGCTGTGGTCTCTGGAGAAAAAATGTATATTAGCTAATTGTTTACTGAATGTTTTTGTACCTGCCCTTTGGCCCTTTGATTAGCCAGAGGAGCCCTTGCTAGCCTTGTGCTGTGTATGCAGAGCCAGCAAAAGCTGTGCAAAAACAGTGCATAGGACATAGGAGACTAGAAGAAAATACTAAATTAGAGGAGGCAGACATGAAGGAAGAGTTTAAGATCAAAATCATCAGATTTTTTCTTTATGATGACATAATATCAGTCCTTCTTTTAACTGGTAATTACAGAAGGTTTTTTTCCCTGTAGATTACTCCAGAAGATAAATTTCAATACATTTACCAACCTATTCTCATTTCGTGGCTGAGACACTTGATTCACATAAATGTCCTAGACTATTTTTTTCACATATGACAGAGCATCTGTCAGCATTCTGAGAATCCTTAGTTTAGAAGAGAAGCTGGCACCACCAGGGCATGCTAGTTTCTGTACCTAATGGTTCCTGAGGGATTAAGGTGGCTAAAAAAGCCGCCTTGCTCGCTTTTTTGTACTCATATCAAAGTGTGGGATACTCATTCACTGCTAGAACTACTGAGAAAGATCTCAGCGTGCCTCTGCTAAAAAATATTAAGCAACACCTCTATAAAAGCACAAGCAGCTAGGTGCCTTCACCTTTCTACCAGAACAAAGAAAAGGCTGATTTGACTGCCACTGATGAATTAGTTCTGGACAAAAAGAAAGTTGTTTCTGTTTCATCAGTGCAAACTGATCTGATAGAGAATAACTTCCCAGAAAATCTTACTCTTCTTACACTGTTACACCATGATGACTACTGTTACACTTTTACCAAACAACCTACCAAAACCTCTATAAAAGCTGCAGTCTCATTTAATTTTGACTGGAGTAGGAAGTCTTGTTCTTCCTTCTCTTAAAGACTGTACAGTCCTATGACACAAATATAATATCACAGCTGTGGTCATAGAAACAATAGAATTCTTTTCATTCCACAGCTTTATTCCTTGGGATATGAGTGATCAGTAGTTCTCCTGCAGCAGAACATTGTTTTAGAAAAAGTATATTAGTGTTCCTACTTTAGGCCCAGTATCTATACAAGTCATTTGAAATGTGTCTACGTATAAACATTGTTGTTGCCTCTAAATAAGCCTATGAGGAAACCAACTCACTAGCCAGTCTTTTTCTTTCCTTGATGTGAAATCATGCGCTGTGATACAAGCTTTCCTGAGCCACAGTATTTCCTAAAAGAAAATTCTGGGTGCAGTGCCATTTCAGAGATGATTACTAATCCCAGAGATGAAATTGTTAGAATTGTCTTCCCTTCCTCCTCTCAAGAAAAAGCGTTCTTTGTAAAACCAGCCTTCAACAGGAGAGTTGTTGAGTCAGGCTATCAACCATGAATAAGCCACTGACATTGGGGAGCTGACTCTGATTAGGCTTCATTTAACAGCAGTGAAAGGATTTATGCAGAAAAGAGTTTTTCACACAGCTCCAATAATGCTTCACCAGGAAGTGCCTTGTAACTTAAAAAAAAGCAAACCTAGCATTTAGCAGTGATCTCAACATATCTTTCCCTGAACAGTGCTTACATTTTCAAGGGGTATTATTTTCATGGTTTTTCAGACAAAGCTTTTACAAGTAGATTTATGGAGCATAAAACACTGGCAAATTGTTCCAGATAATCTTTTCATACTTTTGCCTTTTATTAGTTTATTCCTTAGACTAATGTTTTCGCAGCTGTGCAGTCGTGGTGGGGTGCCTTTGTAACACTTGACAGAATTCTTTTTTTATTGCCATACCTTTGTGTAGATTGCATTTAAAGGTGTACATACACAGCCTTGGTATCCGGACTCATTTTAAAACAAGTAGCCTAAGTGATGATAGAAGTGTATGGCTGTGGTTCAGAGTTCAGTGCAGGCAAACTGAGGAGCGTTTAGTCAGCTTCTAGTTCTTATTCTGAAGCCTGCGCTGGCTACAGCTGTAGCAGGATATGATCTACTCATTTTAAGGGTACCATGGCCACATATCTGCCAATGCCTGCAACTGCTTTTTTTTTTCACGTGCATTTCATGAGTCCTTCATTCCCAAAGGCCAAAGGAATCCTTAATTTCGCTCTCAGATTTAACTCAGTGTGGGATGTGTCTGCCTTAGGCAGCTGGCCAATGTTTCAGGCTAAGCTAATTGCCCTCAGTGCTGTTTATGAATAGTGGAATCAAAAAGGCTATTCCACAGGTCAGTGCATCTCATACTGGAGAAGATATCTCAGTGAAGTCAAAATTATTTTGCTGTAGGAGTGCCTGTTCCTCTCCACTGACTATAAAGTCTAGCAGATACGGATGTCTGAGTTTTAGACATTTGGAGTGAGAAGTATCACGCAACGTGTCTGTAATACAGGTCCACAGGGTCAAAAGTCCTGTCAGCAAACTTGCTCCACAATGGGCTCCTTCATGGGTCTTCATGGGTTTACAGGTCCTGCCAGAAGACTGCTCCAGGGCCAGCTTTCCATGGGTCACAGCCTCCTTCAGGCATCCAGCTGCTCCAGCATGGGGTCCTCCACGGGCTGCAGGTGGATCTCTGCTCCACCATGGACCTCCATGGGCTGCAGGGGCACAGCTGCCTCACCATGGTCTGCACCATGGGCTGCAGGGGAATCTCAGCTCAGGCACCTGGAGCACCTCCTGCCCCTCCTTCCTCACTGACCTTGGTGTCTGTGGGATTTTGCTCTCACACATTCTCACTCCACTCTTGGCTGCAGTTGCTGCTGTGTGTTAACTTTTCCCCTTTTAAAATCTGTTTTCCCAGAGGCACTACTACTATTGCTTACAGGCTCAGCCTTGGCCAGCGCATCCATCTTGGAGCCAGCGGGCATTGGTTCCATTGGGCAAAGGGAAAGCTTCTGTGAGAGGTTTCTCACAAAACTGCCCCTGTAACTCCCTTGCTGCCAAACCCTTGCCATGCAAACTCAATGCAATAGTCTTCTGACTTAAGTGTTTTGTAAAGTTGGATTTGATTTTTTTTTTTTAGTTTCACCAAATAAAATCACAATTTTATTTTAAATGCTCAGTGAAAAAAATATAAACACCCACAGTATTTCCAGCCAACTCTCAGGTCATCTTTCCATGTTACACAACAGGGTGAAAATTAGAGTAGGTTTTGATATTGACTGTTTAATATTAGCAAATTTATGTTGGGGGAAAAAACCCACCTCATGCAGGAGATAGTACACTCACTTAGAACATCCTTCCTGGAGTTCATAAGAAGTATACCAAGAAATTGAATTTGCCTCTATCTCTTAATGCATTAAAAATATTGGTGAAATTTAATATTTCCTGAGGATCACTTGTTGTAATTCCACCCTATGTTTGTTGGCAATACATGTAGTGGTATTGTAGCATGGTACAATTTCTGTGTCAAAGCTCCATGCTTCATTTGTTCTTGCATCACAGGAAATGTTTTCTTAGCTACCTTTACAAGCTGATGGGTGGTAGCTATTCAATTTTATGGAAGGTTAGTGTGTTTCATGAGAGAACCTTATTGAGTCAATATGATTCTGCAGTGGTAAAGCAAAAGCCAAAACAGCAAAACTCATTGTAGGTTCACATTTTGGTCTATGGCTCTAAGGTCCCGTTATTTTCAACACAGTGTGGAAAGGCAGCTGTATCTGCAGCTGAACCTCTGGGATACATGAAGTGGAATTAATGCAGTTGCACCAATTCTTTTTCTGTAGCCCTTCTTATGTGCCTTGGTTTTGTCTCCAGATCATCAAAGTGTAATGCTTGTTGTTATGAATAATGCTGTAGAGATACAGGCTTATAACACTATCTGTTTATAAATCATGCATACCAGAATATTAATCACACCCTCGCCCTGGGCAGAGGAACAAGTTTAATCACCTTTTATCTGGTTGGTGTCTGTCACAGGCAGATTACTCAGAAGCCTGCGGTGGGTAGCCTGTGCTGCAGCAGCAGAGCGTAGCTGCTCCTCCAAAGCACGCGTTGTTACGAAGATCACATAAATCCCATGGCCATACTGACCCCTTTGCTTAAACTCATTTCACGGAGTACACACAAGCTGCATTCCTTTAATGTGATGTTATTTAGTGAAAGCTAAGAAAACCACGGGAGGATACGTAAGTGACTCTTACTTGCAAGTCAGCAGGGTTTTCAAGGATCCCTGAGCTGCAACAGAAAATGAAAACTTTTAAGTTTTATAGGCAAATGGCAGTGTCTGTTTTGCCACTGAGAGAAATTAGGAAGAGGTATGTGTCACTGCACGATATAAAATGTTTTCAGACATGATGGATTTAGGCCCAGTAACTAACCCTTTCTAAATTATTTGATTTCTTCTTTTAAAGGCTCATATCTAATTCCCTCTTCTTCAATTGAACCGACCAGTTGTGCAAACCTAGGAAGCCTTTGCCAAGGTAAGAAACCCAGGTCCTTTTCACAGTTTCATCTTTGGGAAATCTTTATTTTCCTTGGGGTTTTATTCCATTTCTTTTTTATTATCATTTCTGAAAGGTTGAGTGACAATAAAAAATAGCAAGGAAAGGAATTCTTTAGTCTCATCAAGTATGTGGGTGTCCTGTGTGTACAATATGTGGAAAAAATGTGATCCCTCCCTTGATAATACATTTTCCACATAGTGTCCATTATATCAAAGCTGAATTAACTGACTGCTTTCATTTCTTTCTCCACCTCTTTTCCTCCTGCACATTTTCACAGTAAAATATTAACCAGTACAAGAATTAGGTAAATCTGTAAAAAAAAAAATGAGCAGATGTAAATAAAGGAACTAGCTTTTATTCAGGGTCTTTTTTCTATAAGCTATTTTGAGGCTAGATTCTTTGAGATTAGAAGGTAAAATAGTTAACATCAAACTGCAAAATTCAGCAGCTATTAGAGAAAGAAACACATGGTACAACACTTAACGATGGTTTAATAGTCTAAAAATCATCACATGTAAAAATTTATTTGGAGTCGTTAAATTCATTCAGCCGAATGCAAGGAATGGGTGACCCCCATACAGATTTCCATGTCACGTGAATCAGTGCACATGCAAGGATGGTCAGTTTGTACTGTTCTTCTCAGATGCTGAAGTTCCATAAAAATTGCTTGACATGAGCAACATCAACCCATTTCCACAATACATGCATGAACACAGGCCTTACAATGTGTTGGCATGTTACATTAAACTTTGATTACAGCAGCAACTGCACCAAAAATATCTAGCTTTGTAACCTTTTTCAGCTGAATGGTGGAGGACAGAAATGGGCGAAAATAAAATATAAGAGGAGAACAAGACATCTCAGAACTCTTCCAAAACCAATACTTATAATTAAATAGGATCTAGCTTAAAAATAAAAGGAAAAATGCACTCTGCTTGGAAAGACAGTAAGAAATCTATGTCAGTTTTCAATGTTCTTTTCCCAGATTTTCCTGAGGTGAATTTGGTTCAGGTTCTTGGAGCATATTGTACTGGTCTCCACAGGGAAAGTGAAATGCCATTAATGTCCATAATCAGATTTTAAACAGTAATTTTCAGGCATTATATTCCCAAAGCATAGTATGATCTAAATACTACTTATCAAATAGTTTGGGTAAATGAGGCATCCACAATTATTCAATATTAGTCTTTTTATATGTAAAGGGTACCACCGTATAAATACCTTTGTCTGTTCTTTTGGAAGATCTCTGAGTGTTTTCCTCCATTAAAATAGCATGGTATGAAAGGGAGAGAATATCTCTCGTAACGTCAGCTAATATGGCTGCAGAAATGGACACACTTCCAGCTAAACAAGCCTGCTTTTCTAAAAGCCTCATCCTTTGTCCCAGCTTCATTAACTCGTCTAGTAGTAGATATTGCCTCTAATAAAAGAAGCTGCCTTTCAAACTTGCCTTCTTAACGCCTTAGACCATCCCATCTTCAATAAAGACTATGAGTATTTTCATGAAGGTAATACTCTTTCCTTCTCTAAAAGGTGTTTGGTAAAGTGTCCCTTGTGTTCAGTTCGTCACTTTGGAATAAGGTGCCAGAGCAGGTTTATCCCACTCAGCACCACCATCATTATTGTCATAATAATGAAAATCATAATAAGATGTCTATCTATTTCTGTCAAGACCACAGACTTTGTCTAAACTGAGAGGCCAGTTTGGATTCCTTTGTTTGTCGGGTGTTGTGCAATAACAACACTAAAAAAGTTTGTGGATGCCAGGTTGTGTCAGCTATGTCTGATGAAAGAACTGATTTCTCCATTATGCCTAGTAAATATTTTTATTCATTAGATGCCTCCTTTAACAGCACTGGCTGGAAGACACAATTTGTAAGAAGCCTTGTAAATTACTCCTCAGACAACATAGCTCTGAAGTTTCATGGAAGAGCTTTTTTTATATTATAGGGTATCACTTTATATGCTCACTTTCCCAATTAGAATCTGTTTGCTCCAATGTCCAACTTGTCCTTCTCTTTCCCTAATTTTCTTGTCTCACTGAAGCCTGAACATGAACCTATTCCCTACGCTGTGACAAGTTTGTGATTTGTGCTCAAAAGGTTAGATAAATCAACCTAGCAAAACACAAAAAATGTGATTTCTTGCCCAAAATATAACTGCTTAACCTTCCTAGGTTGATTCTTGGTCAAAATCTTCCAAAGCCATATAACACTGAGGGATTTTACCATACCAACCTTCAGATTTTAAATAAGGGTTTTCAGGAAAAAAATCTATCAGTGAGTGGATTTGCATTCCCTGGGAGTCATTGAACAAAAGTAAATTATTTTCCAAACCATTATTTGAAAATTTAGTGGCATGATCTTTGAATTCCTCTAGCACATATACCCTCCCAGTCCATCATGGGGGAAATTTGCAGTTTTGGCTCCTCCTAATTTTGAAGAGTGTTCAGCTGGTTCTCTGGGATTTTGTGGAGTGGCTCCTGTTGGTGTCAGTGGGAACAGTACAGATGAGTTCTTATATAAAGCCTTCAAAATGGATATTCTACTTCACCTGTTCCAAGTCTGATTTCAATTCTTTTCGTTGTTTGAAGTTCAGTGGAGTTAACCGTATCCTTACATGAGTGTTTAAGTTTCTCATTTGTTTGTCATATTCAGTCTTTGAGGAGGGACAAAGATTCTTTTCACAAGCAGCATTTTAAGTGAGTGCATCTTAGAACTTACCCATTTTCTGGTCTTTGCACAAGGGTCTCATAAGAGGATTTTGATTTTATGAAAGGAGTGCAGGACTGGTCCTGCAAAATTTACACTGGCAAAATTCCCCCTGAAGTCAGTGCAGGATTGGGGCCTCAGTTCGTATCTATTCATCACTTTGTACGGAAAAAATAATGTGTTTTTTTAACATTTACGGCATTGTGTGTAGATGGTTTCATTTTACATTGTCATGCGTTGTTCCCATTTTGTCTTACCTTATTAACATTCATATTTCATTCAAGTTCACCTCTTTCTCATCTTTATTACCAGCTACTGTAAATGCTACTACTCCTACACCACCCACTGTCACCACTAACATGCCCGATACTAATAGAAACGATAAGCCAAACAATGGTAAGAAATCCTGTGTTACATTTTTCCTTGTACTGTGTCTAAAGCAAATTTGTTGTATTTTAAGGTGTGTTTTTCCTACCATCATAATGTCAAGGGTCATGTCTCAGTTCTGATCTCATTTGCACTGGATAAATCAGGACTAAATCTCTGGACTGTGTCAGAATGGTGCAAATGGGAACAGAACCAAACTGTGTTTATTTGTATCGTGTTTACCTGGCTTTGTGTCACCCATTGCATTTAACAATGCAAAGAACAAGGGAAGGGAGAAGGATTTTTGAAAAGGGCCCGAAAAGGACCGTGCTATTGAAGTGTTTCAAGGCTGCAGATTATCAGATGTTGTGTAGCTCCCACTTGTGCATCCAGGGTGGTAGTATGCTTGGATTGCCTGTTCCTCACTAGTTCCTCGCCATTACTGAGGCGCAGAAGCCAAGTGGAACCATTCCTATGGAGCAAAGCCACTTCCACTGAGTCAACAGAAATCTTTCCACTGACTTAAAGAAGAGCTGGATCAGACTTTACTAGGGAAAATGTTGACAGTATCAGATATCGTTTACTTTTCATTTAGAAAGATTAAGGGAAAAAATAAGGTAGTAAATGAACATATTATTAGCACGGGAATGCAGCCAGGATTTCTTTTGAGGTTTTCTCAAATTCTGTGATATCACTGTCTCCTAAAGACTGAGCGTCATTTTGCAAAGTGCTGCTAAAATACTTACTAGTTTGTCAAAGTTGGTTGTTAAACACAGAGATAGATTTTGGCAATTTTCATCACAGGCCTAAATATATATTTTTTTTAAAGATTTATTTTTTCAATGTACTCCACAGAAATAAATTAGAATCTGGGTGGGGTTTGTGTTTGGTTTTTAGGTTGGTTTTTTTTGGTTGGGAGTTTTTCCCCCAATCCATCAGTTGTTACTGTAGGATTTAAAACTCTTGGAGTATTTTTTGTCTTGGCAGATTATTTATTGTACACTGGCAATCAGGCAGTACAGTACACAGTGTGAAAGAATTTATCTGAATCCAGACTGTTTGGTTTTAATAAGCCATAGGAGTAAGAAGAAAATATTGAAAATATCTTCCAAGCAGTGTTTGCTTCCTTTTTGTGGAGCCACTCACTCTATGTTCACCATGAGCACTCTGATTTTTTTAAAAACAGAATGAACTAAATCTTATTAATATTAGTATGAATAAAAATTGGGCAATTAAGTCCTTTCTCGAGTTTTGAAACTCTCAAGAAAAAGTAGAAGGACCATGAAAATAAGCCAAATTCACTTATGGTAGAAGCATATTAAACTTTCACTCAGCTAACGGACGTCATTTTCCACTCTTGGTAAGTTGATTTTTAGACCAAGAACAGACAGCCAAGAACAGAGTGTTAAGTTACATATATTTTCTTTAATCCATTAACTATGTGGCTTGCTACACACAGACCTGCAGGAATTCAGACTTCCTGCTATCTTCAGAATGAAGAGAAATTCACCTGAATTTTCCCATTCACGACCACAGTGGCAGCAAGAATCTAAGATAGAAGGGATCAAAAGAATAGGAATTATCTCAACCCCAATTATTTGGCCAGTGAAGCAAAGGCCTCTGCGGTTCAGTAAAAATTCAGCAGATGATAACCCAGAGAGAAAAAATCCATACAGCTTGTTCCTTCCAACCTTGTCCACATCAGCTTCTTCTGAGGACACCAGCAACAAAACCTTGTCTGCTTTTACAGAAAACATCAACCCAGATAATAATGTAATGAATCTGTTGCCAAATGAAAATATTTTTAATTATTCTAGAAGTCCATTCTGTGGTACTTCTGATGCAGCAGATGCAGTTACAGAGGTGCCTGTGAATGCAGCAGTTGCTCTTCTTCAGAGCAGAAATCCCAATGCAGAGCTAGCATGGGCTTTGGCAAGCAGGCTCGGTCGTTCTGACTCTGAGCCAGCGTTCCGCTCTCCCGTTAGCAGCAGCAGCAGCACTGCTCATGAACACAAAAAAGAAACTCTGTCGATTTTATCCTCCAACAGCAACACAAACAGTTTCATGCATACAAGCAATGTCTTGGAGCCTGTGAACTGGTGGAAGGAGACTGTATTTCATCATCATATCACCTCTGACATTCAAGAAGACAGACATCATTCTCCTTCTAGCTTGTCTTTATCACCTACAGATGAGAAACCACCATTCCAAAAAAGTAGGTTACATTTGCTGGACTTGGCACCTGAAAATTTTTACCTGGAAATGATAGAAGGCAGTGCTGATAGGAAAAAAACTTTTTTTACACTAGCAACAAACAGTGCATTTCAGTTTAGAAAATCTATGCACATTAAGGCACATCATTCAGGAGGCATTACAAATTTAACCTCTGTGGGGATCCTACATGGAAAACCAACAAGTTTTTTTCAAAACATGAAAAAAACATACACAAAATTTATACCTGACATCCAGCTGACAAATTCAGTCCAAGGACACAGTAGAGAACTATTAACATTTTCAGCATTTCTGGTAGAACCAGGCTGGACAAGCTCAGCATTTAAGCATGTTGTAACAACCCTGCCTGTTTATCAACATCTGTTGACTGACACATATTTGAAAAGTGACAGCATATTTGTATCTAGTAGTAATTACTGGTCTCAATATTTACAGCATTCGTTATACTTTCCAAAGCCAAGTGAGACCCTCTGAAATGGGGCACTGGAGAACAATTTAGACACACTTCATGATAGTAATGAGGAGTCAGCTTTTTCCATATTAGAGCCAGAGAACATGAATCCAGTTGGTGACTCCTGGGACTCAAATTTCTTGGATTTTCCAACAAAATATGTGGATATTTCCCCCTCTTTAAGAGCAAGTTTCTGGACTGCTTCCCATCATTTGAAAGAAGCATCTCAAATGTTTTCTCGGGAGCCATCAGAAAATTTCTGGCTCTCGTTTAATAAACCGCATTCTTCCCCAATAGAGAGATTCCTGTCTGTTAGTTCACATGCTAAGTGTGACAGTATCTCTGGACAAACATCTGCCATTTAGATTATTAGGTCACAGAGCTGAAGAAATTATTTTTTCTAGTCATGTATTAACTTTGGAAACACAAATCTTTAGTTCATTTATTCCAGGCATTCCAAAGAGAACTTCAGAAAGTAATGCCAGGTCAATATCCCAATTGCAGTCAACAATGAACTTTGCAAACCAAAATGTGAGTTCCAACAGTGAATTTTATTTTGATTTTCCATTCCCTTCCCTGGAAGCACCTTTCATTCAATCCTCTGTATGGGCACAGGCAGGTTCTTTTGATCAGGTACTTGAAAACTCCACAGATAGTTTGCACATGCAAATTCAAACTGGCACAGTAAGTGATCAAACTGACATGACCTTCCTAAACAATAGGCATCAGCCTGTGTCTGCCGTTCCAACACATTCAGGAACCCAGCCTTCTTGCTCAAAGGATAGCCATGCTCCTTTCTTGATCAGCACACCTGGGACTCAAGTTACTTGGGTAGTTAAGAGTTTGATAAGCAGTACAAGAACACACAGAACACCACAGTCTCACAGTCTTCTGGAGGATGATGCTGTAACAAATACCATTGATAAACCAAGAAGTAAAGTTCAGAAAGATGCAGGTGCTTTTTTAAAATACATCAATTCATTGAGTTCCGACTTTCTTCCAACGTCTTTGGAATTGAGGCAGCTTCTTCATTCAGACTCAAAATTCAGAGTCAACGTACTTCGTAACAGCTATTCCACACCTCCACTCCCACAAAGTTTTCAGAACCACCTTGATACAATTTCTCCAAGCCTGCTCCCTCAGTGGGATGTAGAAGAGTTAAACTTGCCAACAATAGAAACACCAAGAAGTTATTTAACTGTTTCAGGACAAAACTCTGTTGAAAATCAAGTGGACAGTCCAAGATACTCTCTCAGGGCAGTAGAAGACGCAAGGGATTTTACTGTTCTGACATCAACAAACATATCAAGGCTTTCTGAATAGAATTCAGAAGGGGAGGTGTATGGATCCCTTAGCCAGAACAGAGAAGCAGCGTCTGTCATTACTGCTAATGCCTTGGATTTTGAAAATACTGATTATGGACATTTTTCAAATCTCTCTTCTGTTTCGGAGTCATCAAGAACTGCAGTATTGAATGATGTGGTACCTGTGCCGTCTTCACATAGCAAAGTTTTTATTCAACACAAAGAGACCACCTTGACAGGCCCTCTGACAACAGCTGCAGCAGCCACCCATCACTCTCTCATGCAGACCCAAACACCAGTTTCTTCTGTGACATACCACGAGTCATCAGTTTCAGCTCATGTTTACTCCTTGGCCAATTTACCATCTGGGACAAACCAAAACAGCACCTCTTACCCACCACTGAATCAACTTATTAGCTCTGCTGCAGTCCTTTTGCCTTGTTTATGTGACTCCTTCACTGAGCTGGGCCGCCTGTGTCGGCCTGAGGTCCACTACAGTATGTCAAGCCGTTAAGTTAGATGTAGAAAAAACCCCAGATCATCTTATCTATTAGATATTCAGTTTGTAGACTGAATGTAGAAGTAGCTGTCTTTTGTCTTTTAGATATAGGACCATTTTGCATATGAAGATGTTTTGGAATAATAATGTAATTACAGTAGAAGGGAATTTGTAACGTCTTGGTGACAGTAAATGTCATTAATGTGAGATTTCTAATATTTGTGTACTTCTCTAAGACAGCTCTCATGAGACTGTGATGATAACATACTGGTTGCCATGTATTTTATATAATTTAATGCCATTTTATTGTTTGGGAGCGTGTGAATGTTTTTAACTTACATATTTTTGAGGATTTAACTTTCAAAAAGAAAAGATTTTTCAAAACTAAATGTTTGCATCATTTTCCTAATAGAATTTTATAAAATACTCATATTTCACTGATCATTATATTTTTGTAGTTGGTGGTGGGTGTAGGGAGAATTGTTTTCCAGGCTATTTTTTCCTCTTTTTTTCAAATTGTGTTTGGCTACTTTTCGCCAATGTTATACTCTTTTCCTTTTTTCATTCAGCATTTTGAGGTGGGATTTCAACTGTTTAATTTGAAGAGGGATACATAATTTTTAGTTTTTACTGTCTGCCACTGCAGTCTCCTGAGAGTATTTTAAAATGTAGATTAGTTCTTGTTCTTTTTTTGCCTCATTAAAACACGCTTTGGGTCACCATCTGGTGGGGATCTTGAAGCTATTGCCTAGTTTTTAGTTACTGTGTATGATTTTTTAAATACTTTGCATATTCCTATTTTTGGGTGATTTTGTCACTATATATAATCATCTAAATAAGGTTATAATTAGATATATAATTATATATGAATTTGCGAGAATATAGATAATGTACACTTTCTGTATGTGTGTATCTGTATGGCACATATAAAAGGTACATTATAGGTTTAAAATTAAATATATGTTTATACAGAGATATATACTTCTAAAGGACATCCACATAACAAGTGTTTTCCACTTGCCCAAAGTGCAAGTTTTTTACTTCTAAAGACTTAATTTTTAAAATATTTTTTTGTTTGAAACTATCACAGTAATAATAAACTAAAGTACATTTTTAGATTAAACTATGCACCAAATTTGTCTGCCCCCTGAGTTAAGAGAGGAAAAAAGACAACAAATTAAAACGAAGTTCATTCTGCTCGTATCAAAAATTTAATCATAGCTTACCAAAGAAGATAACTAGTAAACCATCTTCTTTAGTGTTTTATCATAGAGGAATTTTCATACCACTCTCAATGTTCATATATAGATTCCCATCTTGTAAAGAAAGAACAATACTCCAACCACTTCATGAAGAGTAACCAATGTATGTACACTTAAATTGGAAAATACTGACTTCAAATTTTTTTCTTTATTTCTAGCTCTTGTACAATAATTATCTATGAAGCTGTAAAATCATGACATTTGCTCCACTTAGAATAAAAGGTCTTTTATTTAGATACAGAAAGAGCAGTTCCTTTCCAGTCAGAGACAGTAAGGGATTTCTGTATGATTATTATCATGTCCTATTCTGTCCTATGTAGCATCTCTGTAAGATTTACACAAGATTATATAAACACATGTATCTGTGATCAAGACCCACAACCTTGTTAACAGCCCAGAACCAAGCAATGCCACGCATGCGCGTACATGCAAGTGAATTGATCCAGAAGTTGTTAAACCTCCCCCACACTGGAAATTTTACCCAACCAGAGCTTACAGAATGTTTAGTAGCTGAAAGAAAAAAAATTGGCTTGTGAAAAGTACAGACTTTTAACACAGAGCATAACTACGAAATGATCTGATGTTATTTATTAGATGTGAAATCTTGTAATGCTGCCTACCCACTCATGAGCTTAAAGAGAATTTATATTTACCTAGTGCCATTTCAAAACAGTTTTCTGAATATAAGATTGCACCAAGCCAAGAGTTACACATTTTGTGACTGAAAGATGGTTTGTTCAGCTGCCGGTTTTGTAAAGCTAGTGTGGGTTCTTCTACTGTCTGGCCATTGCCAGGCCTGAGAGCAAGACTGTACTTTGGAAACAAGAGCTCTATATCCCATCTCACACCTAATTCTGTCCTCACTTGCCTTGTTATTTTTAATTGATGAGCTTTATCTGCTCTCACAATATTTAAACTCTAACCTGCAGTGGTTAAATTCTGGAACATGTAACAAAATTGTAACAATATGCCTAGGAGCAGAATTTATCTGTGTTTCAGACTTCATTAATTATAATAATTTTTTTAGATTCATGACACTTTCATGATCTTGATTTTACACACCACATTAGAGGCATATGCAAAATACTATTTTTATGTATGCTGTCCATGAGTTTCCATGTCACATTTCAGGTGTCTCTGAAAACAGGGAGGGGGGAGGGAATTGTTGTCACAATCAACAGGACTGGTGAGAATGGGCCCAAACCTGCAGGGCTTTTTCATTTCAGGCTTTAAATGCCAACAAGAGCATGAGGTGGCCTTGTATCTGGGGTTCAGCACAATTTTTATATTACTCATGAAGCTAAAGTCTCATTATTTAAAAGGTACATTTGCTCAGTTTCTAACATTATAATGCTGTTTTTAATGGACAGGTGGGCTGTTCTACAGGATATCTATAATTGTCTCTAGTTCCAACCCCAACTCAGTGTCGAAAGTACATGATGTCGTTGCAGAATGGGTAAGTTTTCTTTCCTGTGTGATTACATGTATGAATCTGGCCCATTGCTGTTATCAGTTGGAAAAGAAAAAAAAGAGACTATCAAAAAAACTCTTCACATGTGTTCTCTAAATACCTTTCTTTTATTGATTTGTGCAGTAATGAATTCAGGTCTAGCTAGGGCTCTTCAGCACTATGGATGAAATTTTGAAATGTCTGCACTATACTGTCTAGCTTCTTAAGAAATGTAGATAGTAGGTGACATTTTGGAAAGTACGGAGAACCAGAATTGTCCACCAAAAGAGGCACGTCTTGAGTTCCAACATCACTATATAGGACAAAAATTTTCTCCCCAAGTGCTAATATGGTTTCGAAGTTATATTGTGGCAGAAATCATAGAAGCACCAGGCAGTGCTGATTTGTGTGAGGCAAAAAACTTTTCCAATTTATCCCAATGTACTCTACTTCAGAAGGTTTCTGCCACAGGTCACTTGCTGAGGCTTCTAGTGTTCCCTGGTTTTTCAGTCCATTTTAGCAGACATAAGCTCCTGTCTGGGTGAGGGATTCTTGAAGTTCTTGCCTCTGAAAGTTCTTCCTGTCTGAATAAATGTATTCTCTGTCCTTTTTGACAGTTCATATAGTCACACTGACACAATTTGTAAAAACTTTATACCAACTACTCTAGGTGAAAATATGATATTATGAAATATGGCAACTATAGTTTTCTTTTAGTAAACCTGGAGATTTCAGATATCAGAAGCTAAGGAATCTATAAACCAGTGTGGATAGATAGATAGATAGACAGATAGATAGATAGATAGATAACTACAAACCAGAGTTGCAGTCATCCACACCTGCCAGGGTTGTTCCCTTAGCAGCAGTAGCCAGGCAAAATACAGAGGTGCCTGAGCCAAAGAATCTAGAAGGGTGTCACTTGGCCCTAGCGGAGTATGCAAAGGTCTCTTAGGGGAAAACTGAGCAGCTGTTGAACACTCAGAATAAAGAGTAAAAAGGTCTGAAAAGAAGATCATCATAAGTTTGAAGACTTTTAGGTGAAAATTTAGCTGGTAGCTTTTTCAGTAAACCTATTCTAATCAAAGTGTATCTGAGAATTTTAGATGTGGAAGAGAGGGAGAAAAGGGAAAGGTCAGCATCCAGTGCACTCACCTATTCACTGTGTCATGGCCTTGTGCAGATTTCATTCTGTCCACAAAAAAGCCTCATCTCCTCTCTAGCAATTGTACAACAATCACCTCACTGAAAATTGAGTGTTCTCTTTGCTTTGCTGAAAACTGAAAGGGATTTCTCAAGGGGCAGAAGGGTGAAATTCTAACACTGCCTTAAACAACAAAGAGCCCCATTAACATCTCGCCATTCATGTGATCAATGTCTTCCTGTTTTTCAGCTGAACCGTACTTTCCAGAACTGGAATTACACTGTGTATGTGGTCAATATCAGGTAAATTAAGGAGGAAGATATTTATGCTGTATTCCTCTGGAGAATTAATCCACCCTAACTGATGTCTGTTTCTTTCATAGCATCCACCCTGCCTCTGTAAGAGAGGGAGCAAGACAAAAAAGAAGTATTAAAAGGTAATATTTTGAAAGACATTTTCTCAATAGAGGCAACAGGTGCTCTTGTTATTTACAACAGCCTTTATTGTCTATTATTGGATTCGTTGCCTATTATTTGGCATATGCTGCAAGTCTGTAAATATATGACTGCTGGCAAGCTCTGTGTTCTGAATGTGCTTAGAAACCTAATACTGGTTATCATGTTTGTTTTGGTTTAAACCTATTGAGCTTTAAACCTTCACAGATCATTTTTTCAGAGCTCAAGTTTCATCTGTCACAAAACTGAATAGATACAGGATATTTAAGTTGTACAACACACCCAGCTTTCATTAGCAACAAGCTTTGGTACATTGGTATCAGTCCACTGTCACTGCATTTGTTCTCTTGAACCAGAGCCTTTTGAGTTAGTAGACATCTTACTAGATGGAAAACACTGAAAAATCATGTTAGAATTGAAAGCTAAACGAGTGTGAGTTAAACTATTTACCATATGCTCTCATTTCCTGACTTCTGCTGGGCTTGGAGGCGCTGGAGTTGGAACGACCTCAAAGGCAGCCAAGGAAAGTTAAATGGATCACCCCCGCTGAAAATCTGGCCTCCATGGGCTTCTTTGAAAGCAGCAGGCTGATTTCTGAGGGATGTCTGGGGAGGAAGGGAATCTTAGGACCAAACTAAGGAGAGTAAACCAAAACATAATTATTCTTGTGAGGATGGAGCAATAAGTAGGCAAAAGTCCTGTGAGAAAAGAGTTTTAACTGCTGACTCTTGAGAACTGCCATGATAATGGCAGTAAAAGTTGGGCTTTTAAATATTAGAGATAGCCCAGTATTCCCAACTTACCATCAGGAAGTAATTAGTGGTGCTTTCAGTTTTCAACAGAGTTTGCCTAGACATGAAAAGATCTGTAAAAAGGTAATATCTCCTTCCCACATAACATGAAAAAGACAGCTTTTATTAGCAAAACCATTTAACTGGTACACTGTAAGCCCACTCTCTGAATGGGCTATTTTGCTGTTTGACCTACATTTGCAGTAGGGTGTAGTGATGTGGGTAGAGGCTTTTTTCACACTTCTAAATGATACGGTTATGCCAGCAAGTCCTTTCAAGTGGAGACCTTGCCTCAGGTCTTACCAACAATCCAAGACTGCTGAGGAATGTAAAGCTTTCCCCATCCTTATTCCTGTATCTTTTATGAGTCTAGCAGCCAAGCTGTACACCTGATTTCTTCTTGTCTCACCTTCCCACCATCCTGTTGACTGGATTTTTTTTTCTTCTCCCTAGTGTACTCAAAAGAAGGTTGAAGAGGGAGAAACTATTTCAGTAATTTCCCTTTCCCTTCCCTTTCCTTTCCCTCCCTTTTTGACATACAGTGAATATGCCACTAAATTACTTCTCATAAGGTATTACTCTTAAGGGGAAGTAACTCCATTTCTACTTCTTTTGTTCATTATATGTCATTTCAGAGGCAATGGAATTACATGTTCATAATGTGCCAATTTTTAGGGAGGCCTGGTCTAATGAGAAGCTAGCCTTCTTGTGGGCTCTAGTGCACTTTGTGTCAAGGTCAAATGGCATTTTTTCATCATTCCCAATAATTTAGTATAACTGCTGATAATGTCCCACCAAATTTCAATGTTCTCCAGATAATCAGGAGTGTCATGCTTTGAATGTTTTCTCAGAAAACAAAACAAAACAAAAAAGACAAATCAAGATGCTGGCCAGCCTGGAAACCCAGAAGGGGTAATGCAAGGATAATTAAAAATTTAAGTGAGCTACATGATAAGTGACTAACAAAAATTACACTTCTTACACATTTTATATGTACATACAGAAATATATATACACATGATTTTCTGCCTATTGTCATATAGCTTTCATGTCTTGAATACATTTTCATACAACATTTACCTCTTACAGAAGAAACGTTTGAGAAAAATTGGTGGAAGCATCTTAAGGCCTTAGGATTTCTGTGTATATATTTATGCTTGTACATCCCTCCCTTCTGAAACCAAAAAAGGATCAGCTTCCCAGTAGTCTTCAGTGTTCCTGTGTTTAGTCACCAGTTCTTTCGTTCTTTGAAGTTCACACATCTGTTTCTGAATTTTGTGGGAAAGAAATTTGTTGAGTTTTTGAAGATCCATAAAGCAAACCTTTTTTCCTAGTGTTTCCAGATTATTGCTGTCAAGATTCTTTTTTAGACTTGGATTTTTCCTGGTCAGGATTCTTAGGAAATCCTACAAGACTCTAGGGTAACATTTGAGAATGTAAAAAATTAGCAGGATAGAGGTTAGAAGTTCTAAATACCTGATGGAAGTAATTGTAGTTCCTGACTGCCAGGGTGAGCCACTGAAATGTTATGGCTGAATTCTCGTATGTAACTTGCTCACAGTGTGATTTCATGCAGTTCCTATTAGATAAATGTTCCTATATAGTATTTCTGTGAATAGTTGCCCAAGTATTTTCTTATATCTTCATTTTGGATAGTCATGGATAAGTCTGTTGCAGTCTTAGGCATTCTACTATTTCCCTTAGTTTTTAAATACTTCTATTTACCTTCATGTTCCTCTGAACAGAAATTCACTCCACAGTTAAAATTTAAAACCTAACAGAAGTATCATGGCCTTAACTTTATCTTTTACAGAATTGAACACTTTAGTCCTAACTCTTGACTCACTAAGCTTTATTTCTCTTTTCTGAATTTTCCACAAATCATAGCCTTCTTATTTCCAAGGCAGTATAATAATTCTTAAAATTGCTCTTTAAGAAGGTTTTTCCCCTCTTTACATAAATTCGTATTCTTGTAATTCAGATCACATTTTTTGCTTTCCTTTTCAATTAGTATTTTATAGAGCAGTTAAAAAAACCCCAAAACCAAGAAAACAACATCCCCCAGCCTGTTCTATGCATTTTGCTTTGCTTTGCCCTTATTTACCACACTGCTACATCATCAAGGAACTTCAGCTGTCATTCTCCCCTCCTAGTCTTCTTTCATGTGAAAGAGGAAGAATTGTTAGAGAGAATGATTCAGAGAAGAAATAGAAGCCGGAAGTAGGAGGTAGGAAGCTGGCTTTTTTTGTCACATTAAAAATAGGTGTTTTCCATAAAAATATTTTAAACTGTACTGCATTCTGGAGAAGAGCAAAACAAAAACAAAATTATTGAAGTGGATTGTTGCTTTTTCTTTGCTGTGTTCTGTGAGCTACAGAAATCCAAAGTACACTGTGCTTATTAGGCTTTTACGTACCCAGTGATGAGAGACAGAGTGCCAAGTCCAAAAGTGCATATTATTATCAGCATCTTTAATACTGTGACATCTCTGGATGACAGCAGTATATATCAAGCTAATAGTTTGGTAGATTATTAACTACTTTAGTAGACAGAATTTTATCACAGCTATATTTGACTTTATGTTTGTATTCAATTTTTCCTCTGGTTGTACTGTTTCCACCACTTAATGAGAGGGCAGCTGTTCAAAATAGACAGGAGTTCAGCATGGACTATGGATATAGCTCTTTGTTTGTCCCTCATTATTTTTTCACAAATCTTTGAAAGCAAAACCAGTTTTTGGATTTTATCCAAGTGAGCCAATTTTGTGGATAAACTACAAATGTTTTTGTTTCTTTCATTAATTCTTTGCCTTTAATGACTCTGCAGCTGTGTCAAAGCTTTCTGTGACTTCTGCTGCTGCTTTTCTCAGAAAGGTCCTGCTGATCCTAGGTTTTGTCAGATGACTACATAGGGCTGCCTCACAGTAGGGGAACTGGTCTTTAATAAACAGTTCAGCTCCCTTGCTTCTCCTTTCTTCTCTTATTTTGCAAGCAATTTTGAGAATTCAGACCCCAATTAATTTATGAATTTTTCTCCCCTTAACATACAAAATGTTTATGCTTGTTCCAACTTCCATTGCTTGATTGTCATAATTTTGGCCTATTTCCAGTTTTCAGTGGCTCCTGCTATGGGAAACAATATTAATGTTAGTACTGTTAAACACTTCATCCAAATTAAAAACCACAGTGGTAGCTATCTGCGTAAAAACTACTAAATCTAAACAGAAATCCCTTGTCTTGGGAATGAAAATAGAGAGGAAAGCAGGAAATCAGAACTACCCATGCCTAGTCCTGCTCTTTTGAAGTCTGTGGGAGTTTTGCCACCAGTGTCAGTGAGGCATATTCAGGCTCCTGCATGCTGGGTTCTTGGGTGTTGTTTTGCTTAATGGAAAGTTTAATGCACTTGGATAAAACATTAATTAGATTGTGTAATAGTTTTAGACAAGAGTTAACAACACTAGAGCAGCATAATTTTACTTTTCTAGTCCTAAGTGAAGTATTAGGCTTTTTACATTCTTTGTAGATTACTTCAAATTATTTGTTATGAAATAATTATGCTATTCTTGCTATAAATTAACATATCTGCAATGTCTATTCCTGTTTAAAAAATTTTCTGGGTTTCCTCCGGTCAGGTTTTAGGAAGGACTTGGACCTGGCCCACCTCTACTCCCCACAATTTCAACTTCAGTGTTACTGAAGGTAGTAAGGGACATACTTTACCAGGGCTGAGAAAAATTTTAAAACTCTGCATAACATGTACATTATGTGTAATATTTCTGTCTGAAAAACCAAGCAAATAAGCACCAGGTGAAAATCCTCAGGTTTCTCCACAGTGCCCTGCTGGCATCTTGTGTCCACGACCTGTAAAGAAAGCCTCCATCACAGACGGAAGAATTTGGGATTTCCTTTTGAGTGACTGAAGGATGATCCGTTCTTAGTCTCCTGATGAAGCTTCCAGTAACTTCCTTTGTCTTTCCACTGACTTTTAACTAGATTTAGTGCAGGTCTGACATTGTTAGATGCCGTTACTAGAAAAGAAATGGATTGAGGAATGGGGAATGGGGGTTTTCTTCATTGTTCCAGAACATAGTGCAAGTGTAACCAAAACTCATTCCAGCAAAGACCAGCTGTTCCATGGGAAGGATTCCAGTCCTTTCTGCGTTCGGTCTTTACAACATTCTCTAGTAATGAATAGCCTTCATACCAAACAAGCACATATTATAAGTGCTTTCTGTTGAAAAGCCATAGTTGATTGCATTCCCACACCAGCTCTGCAAGGAGGAGCAAGACCCAGAGACACAAACACAGGCACAAGGTGTGACCATGGTGCTTGCAAAATTGTTCTGCTACAATGGTCATTAACTTAAAAGGAAGACTTAGGATGCTTTTATTTTTAGTAGTCCAAAAAGTAGCCGCATTTTTTTGTTTTGTGTCATGAAGTCTCAGGTTTTATATTCTAACTATAACATCACCTTCTCCAGGGAAAGGAAGCTCTTCATCCTTGACATTTCTTTGAATGTGTCTATTATGTCAAGTCATAATTTTTTTGCTCTCTGTTCTGAACATTTAATGTATTGCAGTCAAAATCACCTCAAGTAAAAGATCATTCACAACTCAGATTCTTTTGTGGAATGCTTTTAGTTTCCCTCTGTTTTCATACTTATTTCTGTCTTATTCTATGTGTTTTCTAACATTTTGTCTGCTCTTTGTATTGCATCTTCACTAGGGACTTATGGAACAGTCAGCTCTTTTTTTGTCTGTCCAGTTAATGTGAAGTAGTTAAAACTGTTCAGAGGTGACTCTGTGGACCTACCTGTGCTGCTGGCCTTCAGTTATAGCGACCCATCACTGCTTATCTTCAGAGCCAACATAACAGTAAGATTAGTAAAGAATTCAATGTTGACATTTTAAAACTATTTCAAACATGCCAGGGTAGTTAGCACTGAAATTCCCAGTGCCTTTTAGTGGAAATTTAGATTTTCTGAGTGTTTAGATTCTTTTAAAATGGTTCTTTAAATTCTTTAAATCTAATGATATTAACTATGAAAGAAATTAATAGCGGTTTGTGAAACAGTTTGACAACAACAGTAATTCAGTATTAGTTCAACCTGTCTAGTACAACAGAAAGGAGAAATGTGCATTGCTAATTATCAGCCTCGTCTCTTCAGGTGCAAGACAGTCAGTGCTGCAGGGTTCGCGTGGTTTGTTAATCCTTCCTTTGGGCTCCCCACATGGCGCAGCAGCGCGACCACAGCCCGTGTGTAGGCACAGTGTCCTGGAATAGCTCTGAGTCACGCTGCCGGAGAAGAAAGCTGGCTTTGTGGGCCGCGCCATGGCAGCGTAGGCTCCACCACCGCCTCCTGTGCCTCTGATGAGGATGCAGCTTGTAAATGCCTCTCTCTGAGCCAGCTTAGCTCAACAGACCAGGACAAGGTGGGATAGACACTGGTCTTCCGCAGCTGTCCTGCTTGCTCCAGCTGTCACCACTTCAGTCAAAGAAAAGAGAAACATACTTATCCCTGTTGTGTTTACCTACCCCTCAGTCCATTATTTTTATTATATCGATGGCAGTAATGTTAGCAGTAGAGGTTACTGTAGATGATGTGTAATTTGTAATTGATTACTGCTGTGAGAATCTATCTGCCTTTATATGGCACACAAGAAAAGATTCAAAGTTGGGTGTAGCAAATCCGGTGACACCGGCAGAGCATGGCAGCATTGCCATTTATTTGAGTGCAGACCTACTGTTCCCCAAATTGAGAATTTGCTCTTCACCATTATAATGTTTTCTTTCTGGGATCTGAGTGTGACAAAAGTGGAAGGAAGCACTCCACTTCGTGTTGCGTCAGCTGTCAAGTTAAAAGGTATTTATTTACTCTGGGAAGCTAGCATGAGTCATTCTGAAAAGTTTGTAGAAATTGTTTTCATTGTAATATGGAGTAGGCTCTTATTATACAGTATACATGACTTGTGCTCTAAGAGTTTCTCAGAAAAAAACAGATTGGTTTGAGATTATTTTTATCAGTGCTTCATAATCAATAGTTTTCTCTGTAATTGTTCAGGTGTACCGCATCTATCATTATCCCTTCCATTTTGTTGGCATTATCCCTCCTCACATTTATGGATACTAAATATCATTTTGGTTAGTTGGGAATCCTGAAACAGGCAGCTAAGCAATAGCGGTGACTGTTGAGAATGTCTGTTCTGCAGCCAGAGTGCTGAGGTAGGGAGTGGCATCAGTATATTAAGTTTTCCTCTTCTGAAGTAAAGGGAATAGACGAATGAAGCCAGAATCTTTTAGGAAAGATGATTAACTGCCAGGAGACTCTGGGGCTGAAGTACTGGAGGGCTGAAGGAATTGGCAGTGCCATAGGCAATTTCCATGCTTCTGCTAAAAATAAATGCCGTAATAAACTTGTGCTTGTAATATATCTGAGGTATACAGCAAAAGCCTGCTAATGCATATCCACCCTACTGAGGCTATTTGCTGTATACATATTAAACACTCCACAGAGACCAAAGGAATGTTAGGAGGAACTCAGTATCTCTGGGAGCAGAGAGAGAGCCACCTGGCCAAGGATAGCTGGAATTTCTCTGCTAAAATACATCCACTGGGAAAAGAAAAAGCCAAGCCTGCAGGTGGTCACATATTTATCTTTCTTCTCCAGCAACATTTTACCAGTAAAACAGTGAATATGTCAAGAAAATTAGGCACATATGGAAAATGCAGTTCTGAGCTGTCATCATGGGCATGTCTTTCTGAAAGATTTTTTTAACTGAAGTCCTGGTCTGTCTAGGAAGGAGTACCTGAAAACCCTGCTAGCTCTCTTCAGAACACCTCCAGATTTTTTTTTTCTGCTACTCTTCTTCCTGTAGACCACAGGCCCCTTTAGCTCACTGTTGCTTTCTCACGCAGGGGGCCGCAGGTGAAAGCACCCCTGATGGGTGTGAGCCAGGCTCATTGTATGTATGCTGGCAGTGCCACCACTGTCCAGGCTGCCAGGAACAGCTCATACACTCCAAAGGTCTGTCTTTATTCAGGCTGATGGGTATCCAAGGGCAAGGCTAAGATGAAGACAGCCCAAAGCAGGTTTGCATTTTCCTTTTTTCCACATTTTGGCTCCCATGGACATCCAATGTTCCATGCTTTAGTGGCTTACCTCCTACTAGCCAGAGCCAAGCAATGCTCTTGGGTACCGACGTTTTCTCATCTCCAACATGTGTTTCCTTTTGTCCCAGGAGGAAATTTCTGGGCCTTCCACTCTAGGCTTATTTCCTGTGTCCTGCTTGAACTGGTTTGCTGTTCATGATTTCCCTTCCAGAAAAGCTATGTTTTTGGACAAGGGTGGGGACTGTTTTATTTTGTTCACAGGAAAGAGGCTTGGGCACTTTGAACTACTTTATATGCCCAAGAAAGTAGCAGTGGGCTACAGTACAGAACAGCTATTAGTGCTCAAACTTCAATTACTCATCTGAGGAACTGGACTTTCCTAATTATGACTAAAAGCTTCAGAAGTATATCAGGGTGTTTTTCACTCCATAAAAAACTTGAGAGGTTTAAATGTTAGGCATCTGTTCTTTGTTAATCTCCTAGTCTTTCTCTGTAGTCAATGTAGAGGTGGATCCTCTGGATGATGACTTGTCCCACTCTGACAAGTTTTGTGAGGTAGGGTGAATCAGCTCTTAAGTTCCTAAGCCGTCAGGAACCAGATGCTTAAAATTAATTAGGGCCCATTTAGAACTCAGAACTCTATGGTTTCATCTTCTGAACTCTTCTGAAAACATTTCTTAGCTCTTTTGATGAGATGCTTCTTTAATGGTAACTAGAAGATTAAATTTCCCAACCATATATTCTTGTCATGGCTCTATATACACAAAAAATAATAATTTACAGATAATGAGCAACACTGCTTTGGTGACACTGCTCCATAGTCAGAAAACCAGTTTGTCAGATATTTTTGTTTCCACACATTTGGCCTCTGCTGTTCTGACTGAAATACTTGGATAATTTTCCTTGCAGTTTTAGTGCATTAGCTCTTCTGGTTTATAATTCTACCAACAACATCAATTTAGAAGAGGAAGACATTCGACAGAAGCTCATAAGTAATAATCGAACCATGGAAGAAGGGTATCAACTTCATACTGTGGATGTTGATCCAGTGGGTAAGTAGTGAAAAGTTTTGTTACACAACAAATTTGGTTTTGCTTGCTCATAAATAAGCATCTTCTGTGTTAAAATAACTACACATTTCCAAACAGTATGATTGTTTCAGATTTTAAATTGTCCCTATAAGCCTTGTTGGTCCACTAATCTCAGAGAGCCATGCTGAAAATACCACTTTTAACACAAACAAAGTTGTCCAGATCACTTTACTCAGTGTCTTGCTGTCTGGTTGAAAGTGGCTGGGACAGTTCCTGACAGCTCCTCTATGGTCTGAGGATAAGGAAATACACTTTACAGCCAGAGCTAAAATGAGACATTTTGGACCTCCAAGGCCCCTCATGCCCACTTCTCAATGTTGTTTGTGTTCCTGACAGCTGTTGCCCTTAATCAATCTTCTTTTAGCTCTCGTCTTTTCCCATACAACTTCTACCAAAGATTGCCCTTCCTTTGGGAGGGAGGAGGTGGAGGCTGATGGAGTGCAGATGGAGGCAGTATGCATGTTCACCTCTTTCCCTTGAGAAGCAGCAGCATGTGTGATCCCCCATTGTGCACCCCTCTATTACCACTCTGTTGCAAACAACCAAGCATTTCATTTGAAGACAATTTTGTGCTGCAGACTGGTTGATGAGCTGATGACAAGAAATGGAAGATGATTAGGTGAAGGAATTGACTATTAACACTGATATACTCTTTTTTACAGAAAAATGTTTAGCTGAAGAAAACCCTCCAAACTATTTTTGGCCAGATACCAGGCCTACGGTGACCAACATCACATTTTGCCATGGGAGCTCAGTTCAGACTGCATCAAGAACCTGGTAGGTGTTCAAATATCTGAGAAGCTGGGTTGTTTCAGGTGCAACTTTCTGGTTATATATTGTTATTATTTAGGTATATATAATGGTTGCCATTGGCTGGTATCGTATTTCAGGAAGATGCTTTCTATACTGTGAGAGATTAGGTGGGTGCAGTAATAGTATGTATTTCATTGGTAAGAAAAAAATAATCTACCACTTCTGTAGGGCATATTGGGGCCCACAGTTAATACATGCTCAACATGACTATAAAAATAGCATCTTCTTACAGAATGAAACTCTTTTATTCAATTCATAGAATCATAGAATGGTTTGGGTTGGAAGGGATCCTAAAGATCTAGTTGCAAACCCCTTGCCATGGACAGGGACACCTTCCACTAGACCAAGTTAGTCAGAGCCCCATCCATCCTGGCCTGGAACACTTTTAAGGATGGGGCATCCACAACCTATCTGGACAACTTGTGCCAGTGCCTCACCACCCTCAAAGTCAAAAAATTTCTTCCTAATATCTAACTGAAACCTAATCTCTTTCAGTTTAAAACCATTCGCCATTGTACTGGCACTACATGCCCTTGTCAAAAGTCCCTGGCCAGATCTTTTGTAGCCCCTTTTACTTGCTGGAAGTTCCCCAGAGCCTTCTCTTGTCCAAACTGAACAACCCCAGCTCTCTCAGTTTCTTTTTAGGAGAGGTGCTCCAGCCCTCTGATCATCTTCATGGGCCTCCTCTGGACTGCTCCAACAGGTCCACATTTTTCTTATCTTGGGGGCCTCAGAGCTGGATGCAGTTCTCTAGCTGAGATCCCACGAGAGCAGAGTGAGGTGTCAGAATCACATCCCTCAACCTGGTGGCCACGCTGCTTTTGATGCAACCCAAGATATGGTTGGCTTTCTCGGCTGCAAGCACATATTGCCCAGTCTTCCTAAGCTTGTCTTCAACCAACATCCCTGAGTCCTTCTTTTCAGGGCTGCTTTCAATCCATTCTCCTTCCAGCCTCTTTTTGTGCTTGTGATTGCCCTGACCCACATGCAGGACCTTGCACTTGGTCATGACCTTTATGTTACCATACCCAAAGCTTCACATTTGCTACCACTCCACCACTACTATCTGACTTACGTAAGAATTAGAATAAAATTCTATGAAGATGAGATGTGTATTTGTTTTAATCAAAACCACCTCATCTCATCAGGGGAAAAGTAAAAGAAATTGTGAAACAAATATTCTGCCAGTAGTTAGTCATAATTGAAGGTGGGGATAATCTTACGCTTAAAAATTTGAATCTGTGTTTTCAAAGTTTAATAAGTTTTCCCTAATGTAGGCTTTTTTTGCAAACTTCTACCAAGACTGACTCTTTAGGTCTATTTCCCATTTGTAAAATGGGAATATTATTACTTCTGTTTATATATTACCAAAACATTATGGTTTTTATCTCCTTTGAGTGCCTTAAACATGGTTATGATGATGCAATATTAATTAATTCCTTCAGTATTTACGATGATTACCATTAAATGCAGTATATTAGTCTTATCCACCCACATTGCATCTGGAACATGTTCTGAGAAGACCAGATCTTTTGCTTTTTGAAAACAGTATGGCAACATGGATATGAATCAGCTTTGAGATTCAGTGCCAAACAGGAAAGCAACCCACATTATATTTAAATAACTCACTTCCTCAGCCTCCTAATCTTGTACAAGCACTGAATCTGACTGACCAACTTTTCTTGTAGAGTGAGTAGTGCAGAAATCAGATTGGTTTTATGTCAGAGACTCAGCATCATTAGAAGTTAAGGTTTCTCGCTTTTGCTGTCCCAGTATTTCTTATCTTTATTATTCTTTTGTGGTATACACTATACTGTTGATTGTCTGCATAAAGCACTTCTCATAAAAAAAAAAATTACTGTGTTCTGCCCTGTGCTGTGCCTTCCTTGCCTCTGCCTCCACTAGCTTTTGCCAATATGGAGCACTGGTGGGATGTGTTTTGAGAGAGGAGGAAGCTCTTCTAACAGTCTCTTCTAGTCATCTGCATTCCACAGCAGGTGATTACCTGTGCTGTTATCACAAATGTGATCAGCTGAGAAATAAGGTTATTTTATCATGTGCTGAGTAAAGGGATAAATTTTTCCCATTTTCCATCCTGCCTTTTTCCATGCTGTGACATCATGATTGTCTTTAAAGAAAACTGAGGCAAAAGTGTGTTTATTTTTGGAGCCATTGTTACAGGGTGACATTTATGATTAAGGGATTGGAGCATCTCTCTTATGAGATAAGGCTCAGGGATCTGGGCGTGTTCAGCCTTGAGAAGTGACAGCTGAGGGAGACCTCATCAATGTCCATGAGTATCTGAAGGGAGGGTGTCAAGAGGATGGAGCCGGGCTCCTCTCAGTAGTGCCAAGCAATACGACAAGGGGCAGTGAGCAGAAACTGATGCATAGGAAGTTCCACCTGAATGTGAGGAAGATCTTATTTACAGTGTGGGTTACCAAGCACCAGAACAGATTGCCCAGAGATGCTGTGGTGTCGCCCTCACTGGAGTTACTCAAGAACTGTCTGGACTCAGTGCTGTGCCATGTGCTCTAGGATGACCCTGCTTGAGGAGGGAGGTTGGACCAGACGACCCACTGTGGTCCCTTCCAACCTGACCCATTCTCTGATTCTGTATTTTGCCATGGTAAGGCTTTAAAAACAAAAGGGAATCTTTATATCTGCCCCTTACTTTGGACCTGGATCTGATAGTGACTTACCCTAATTTCCACTGGTGGAATAAATTTATACCTTCACATGGCTTCTGTGCATGTTCTTGTGAGCGGTATTATGTCTTGCTATTGACTAGACCAGAGCCATTTATATCAAAGAAAAATTATAGAAACAGCATCTGACTAGGCCATAATAGGGGCATAATAGTTTGTGTCAATATTCGGGTCTTTCCTAAAATACAAGGCGAGAATTTCCGCTGAAGAACTGGGGTTTCTCTCAGCACTATCATTTAATCAATCATATATTTTCCACTGACAAATATATATGTCAAGTATACATACTGTGTTTCACTAGGAGCCATGTTGCTAGGACTATTGTGAACTGAGAAGAGCAGACTACTATGAGACCTACATAAGAGGCCTACATAAGAATTATGAAATATTTATGTAATTTTGTTACTATATTTCATGTGAATTTTTTCATTTTTCCTCTTTAGCTACCTGGGTCTGCAGAATTATACATCATACTGGGGTCAGCCTGATCTTAGAAACTGCACAGGTGGGTATATTAATGTTGGTCATTGGAAGCATATCTTTTCTCTTTATGCTAAGTTGCTTTAAAATCTTTCTAAAAACTTAGTGCAAAGTAAATAATTACGCTCTGGGGAAGTGCACTAAGTTCAATTCAACTCACCCATTAAAAGCTCTGGATACCAGTTACTGAATTAAATCAAACTCTTTAAGCAAAGGAAAAGAATTATACACTCACGTATTTCAGAGCACCTACAGTAAGCTCTTGTTCTGAATTGCTTTGCCAGAGAAACCCCTTTTTTTTGTTGTTCATTGATAGAGGTGTCCTAGGGAGCCTGGCCACCTAACTCAGTCCATTGAGTACTTGCAGCCAGATTATATGAAAAACATCATTTCATGTAAAAATGACATTCTACAATATTAGACTGTAAACTGTATTATAAAAAACAACTAACAGTCAGTTGCAGACTAAAGAAAGCTGATCTTTCAAAATCTTATTTGAGAATTCCAGTAAATCTCAAATATTTTGATGTTGTAAAAGGCTAGTGTTTTTATTAGTTTTCTGTCCAGGTGGCATTGAAATTACAGTTTTAACATGTTTTGCCATTGGACACACATCCAAATTTCCTTACTAGGAAGATTCTTCCTATGACATTTGCTTGTGTGTTGTGCTTGCCAGCCCTCTGACAAGTAAGAATACCATCCTCTGAAAGAACTGAAACATTTGCAAGGGGATCAGATTTTCTTTGGAAAGCTTAAAGGAGTGATTACTTTTTCAGTAATAGAGACTTTGAAATGCATTTGCTTCACTTCAAGAGTGAAACTTTTTCCCAGTTAAAAAGAAAGGATAGCGTTAAGAGAAAAAGGAGAGATAATATGCATTTTATTCCTCTTTTTCATTCGATCACCCCTTTCTATTATAGTTCTGATTTACAAACCCAAATCAAAACAAAGAAAAGAAAGACACAGCCAATGAGGACAGTATATAATCAGCAGGTTCTATATACTTTTTTAAAAAATGACAAATTTGACAAAATGATAAAATCCCATGTTCGTTACAAGTACCATGGAACATACACTAGCTTTCAACAGTGATAATAAAAATTTGTATTTCTGGATTAATTCAGGACTGTAATGCATTATTTTCTCTTTTTGCTTGATTCTGTATGCTCACAGAAAATGCAGCAGATATCGCCAATCAGCTTCTGAATCTCACTGGTGAGGGGCAGCAGCTGACCTCAGACAAAGTAAATGATGTTGTGCAGAAGCTCAAAAAAATTGTGAATGATGAAGAAATTGATGAATCTCTGGGTTCTACCGTGGTGACAATTTTTTCCAATATTCTAACCAGTTCAGACAGTGTATTGGCAGCCTCATCTTCAGAGTAAGTATTTCTGCATTTGAGAAAAGCTTTTCAGAGCAACCTGCAAGGCTGTAAGGATTCATCTTTCCGTGTATAGACAAACCAGAAATTCAAACTTTTCTGATTTCCACTGAAAAGAATTTTCCCAAATTAGATACGCAAATATTTCTTCTTTTATTGTGCATGACAAAGACAAAGTATTTAGATGGAAAAGAAGTCTTCTGATACATGACACAGCATAGATCTAAGTATTGTTGGAAAATTTCTGTCAGCCAAAAGCTTTTGTTTTCAAGAGAGATGCATAGATTTACAGTCTAACAGTCTTCTTGTGAATAGAGATGGGTGACAGAAACACAGTCAGTAACAAGAGGATCAGCTTGTGATGTGGGGAGCATGCAGAGCATAGGTAGGGTTTTTTTCTCCATTCATTTTTTGGAATAAATTTTATTTCTGTTTTTAGAGCTCTAAAAACCATTGATGCCTTGGCCTTAAAGATCCATTTTGCTGGACCATCCATGAGTATTTCAACACGAAATCTTGCACTTGGAGTGTCTTCTATAAATTCAACTTCATTCAAAGGTGGTTCTTTCAGTGTCAGTCCACAGAATAATGCATCTGATTTCCAGGTACAGAACAAGCAGTTGTATTTGAACATGAAATGTGCCTGCTGTTCCAAGTGTGTTTACTGTGGTTCCTATAAATCCACTTACAACTCCCAATTCTCCTCCTACTTTCTATTTCCTTTTTCCTGCAATCATCCAAACAGATAACAGATTAATGTAGTATTTCCTTGAGTGACAGGAAACACAGATAAACTCGCATTCCATGCAGATAAAAAGTAATTTGCTTATAAATGCAGAGCATACTTGACCCTTTCTTAGTTTTGTCGGGTATTTTTACTAGTGAAAAAGGAAAATAACCTTTAACAATCTGCAGTACTGACCACTGTGCAATATGTAACAATTCTATTGATGTCTTTCAGCTTTAAAATACAATACCTAGATATAGGTATCTACATATAGATTTCTGCAGATATAGTAATTCCTCAACTTTCCAGTACAGTTTAAATATTTACTGCTAAAAGAGACCTAAGTCTGATCCAGTTGTCTACATACAGGTTGATTGGCTCGCACCATTTAGGATGTCTGAGGCAGTTCAAGTCTTTCATGTGGAGCTTGGCCGGCCTAGACATTAAAAATAAAACAAACAGAGATCACACAAAATTTAGGAAGGTCTCCAGTGCTACACTATCTAGACAGGATACTATAGTTAAGATATTTATCATCACCTCAAAAATATTTTTTCTTCCATTTTTTTCCCACAAATAGAAAAAACCAGACATTTTAAAGTTAGAAATACTGTTTGAGATGCACATGAGCACCTATAGAATTTTCCAAAGGTTCTTTTGAAATCAGTAGTGATGAGGTGCCAAGAATTTATAAATTTCACTACATGCCTGTCTGCATCTTATGGCACCTAAATGTTTTCAAAAATGCAGTGCAATTTTTTTTTTCAGTTAAATATGAAGTCTGGCACAGAGGTAATGTAATCTCAGTTTCCTGGGTGTTTAACCATTCAAGTGCGGGGAGTCTTACTTGGAGAAACACACAGAAAATATTACACAGTAAAAGGAAAAAAACTGCTGTCATTTGGGCCAGAGGAACTAAAACTGAATTCAACAAAACATGGCATTATAAAAACAGTTAAAGACTAATCACTAGAGTAGAAGAATCATATAGAAACAAATTAATTCCCACTGTAAACTGGCAACACAACAATCCTAATAAATGTCTGATCATGTTATAAAATACTATATACTGTAAAAATCAAAACAATAATGAAGACAGAAAAAAGTCTGCTTTCTAGAAAAAGTAGTAGTAATATAGTAGGCTTCAGGACTTGTGCATGTATATAGACTTTGGATCAAAACTCAAATGCTTGTTTAAATAGATAAAAATAGATTTAATGTACTTGAGTTTTCACATACTTGTATTCCTAGCTATTTTAGCGAAAATTTCTTTGAATCAATTTTATCAGAAATTTTTGGTGATTTGGTGATTTGATCTACTTTTGTTTAGCTCTCATATTAATGAAGCTTATTAGCTGTTTGTGAAGCTGAATAGTTCGTTGTTATCAAAGGAATGTTTCTCCTGCAGATTTCATCCTTTATTTATGGAAAGAGGAAAGGAAAAATTCTAAAGCCACGTTTTGGATGATCGCACGTATAACAGGAATTACCATCTGTGGCTTGAGGACATCCAGGAATTTTCTCATCCTGGAATCATTTATTACAGCACTGTCTAAATAATCATAAAATCCAAACTCCGTCAAATTATTTATAATGTTCCTATTGGAACATGAGCTTCTTCTCAGTCTTCCACATTTCCAACAGCTGATTGAGAATTTTTAGCATCCTTCCTACCAGAAAAGTTGCAGCAGCTGTGGTCACCATTTATATTTTCCATGCCTGTCAGAAAGATACTTTCTATCCCTGCTGAAGGGAGATTCCCTCGTGAAAGCCCAGGTTTTTCACTAGTGATGAGATGATCTATCCTGGCTCATCAGGGAGTCAGAATGTTTCCAGATTTTTTCTATTTGTATTTTTTTCTTAAAGTAGATACCAAGCAAATTTATCCATGGCAATTTGGAAAAATTCTATTTCAGTCCACTGTGTCTTTATATTTCTTGCCAAACCTTTGACTAAGGTTCTGGTGATTCATATTATTAAATTGTTCCTGTAATATATCCATGCTTCTTTGGAGAAGCCTCTTCCACTCTATTTGCAGACAATGCTTAATGGGACATCTTTATCACAGACACACTTTCTGTTTACTGTGGCAGAATTATCCTCTGAAAACCTGGTTTTGAACTACAGTTATCCCCGTCAGGAGATACCTACTTCTTACTGATTTCCAAGGGTGTACAATCTGTCAGTAGCCTATGACTTTTAACTTTCTATTAGCTAATGGTGCTTTTAGAATTATACAATAGACCATGAGAGGCATAAATACCTGACCAGGATGCCTCTGGGGAAGTCAGTAGTGGGAGTTTCCATATCTCACAGTAAAATTCTTAACTGCTTTTACTATAGAGCCACTGTGAGCTGGCTTGCTCCCCTTCTTTCAAGGGATCTGGCAGCACACCTTGAGTAGGCCGTGGTGGGAGAGTGATCAGTCATAGAAATGCTAATAACATGCAGGGTTGCATCCTCTTTTTTTTCTTCCTCACTTGTTATATCCCTGGGCCACAGAAGGCTTTTAAGATGTCTGATACATTGCCAGTATAATTAAATTTATATGATGTCAGAAAGTGTCTTTTTTTGTGCTGCATAGCACAACAAATATGGAGAAGTGACACTAATAATTTTTAGATCTCCTTTCTCTAACAGAGAAACGTTTAAAGCTCATAAGAGAATTATTTCAGATGTGCAGATCAAGCCAACTAATAGAATTTAAGGAAGAAAGATTCAGAGCATATTTCTCAACATTGTTTGCTATGAGGAAAAGTATCTTGAATGTTACTGAAAATTATTATGACTGTCATAATTGCCATCTCATTATTTCCAAATCATCATTATAGCAGTGGAGGAGTTTGTTTCTTTGTTGGTTTTATCTAATACCTTTTTGTAGCAGAAGGCTGATCTCATGCTGGAAAGGTGGAAAGCCTCCCCAGCCTTTAAAATTTTATTGCATCAACTCTTACATAGACACAAGTCATTTTAGTGGTGATTGGTTCTAGTCCCATATCTAGCTATTTCTGTGTAAGAGTGTGAACCCAGTTGTGGAAAACAAATGGTTTGTTTATTGTTTGAACATGTTCTTTTGTTTTTTTAATTTAACAGATAGATTTTGACAAGGATCAGACAAGTGCCTTTGCTTCTGTTGTTCTGCCACCAAGTTTACTGAAGAATTTAAGTCAAGATGAGTTTGAACTTATATCCAGGGCTCAGTTTACTTTCTTCAATAAAAATGGTCTTTTTCAGGTAAGTATTAATGTGCTTGAAGTCATTTCAGATAGGGTGAGTCAAAGCTACCTGCTAAAAGTTTCCTGTAGTGCAATCATTTCACAGTATTTCATGAGTTACAGGAATTAAAACACGACAGTAAATTTAGGCACTAAAGACAGCCTTATGTTCAGAGTAGCAAAATAGTTGGAGTGCCCAAGTGGAGTTGAAGTCGCTGGTTTACCTGCAAATCCCTGTTACATGTGAAATAAACCTTTTACTGGGATAATCTATGGGAAACTCTATCCCAGCTGCTTAAAATCAGAGGAAAGCAGCAAGGCCCCTTAACGGGCATAACTTCTGTTAAAATGCATTAGTATAAGTCCTTGATGTTCAGTGGAGCCAGGTTCTTTTCTATCAGGAGGGAATTTGGCATATAATACTGCCAAGTACTCTCTTTTCCTTACAAAAACTGGTTACCAGTCATATCCAGCTGACTGTTTCACATTCATTTGGAAGCCCTGGGCTAATGGTGAGCAGCCAGAGAACTTTTGTTTCTATATACACACTACTCATTTCATACCTGTGTTCTCATAGGCACACCATACTTCAATAGGAATAAGGATAACAATGCTTGTACCTGAAACCTAAACATGCTCAGGTAGATTTTATTTTTTACTTTTTGGCTCTTATTAAATGGTAATTGTAAATAGTGCCTGCATAGTAGGTGCCAAAAATATTAGGAAGAGTTTGCAGCTTGGAAAAAGAAAACCAAAACCATACTTATCTGGTTAAAAAAAAAAAAGGAAGAGTTAATTAAGAAGGAAACATTGTTTCATGGTGAACTGTAGAATGTGTCTCAGAAGACTTGAGTTTGTTTTCCCATCAGTATTTCAAGTGACCTTTGGCTCTTGTGCATCCGCAGAACTCCTTAGTATTGTATTGTCCCTATATTATCATTTTTATTGGCAGTGTATCCAGATTCTTCAGATAATCTAGGCAAGAAAATACCCATGACCCACAGTTGCCTTCTGAAATACACCCCAAAGTATCTTTATTTTAAATTGTATTCATTTTAAGCCTGCTTTTTAGAAAAACAGGATGGATATCTTTAATTTAAAAAAAAACCAGAAGAACACAGATGGAGGCTGGTCATAATGGTATAAAACCATATGAAGTCAGAATGTGTCCCTTAATGGTGCTAGAATGCATTTCTAAGTGGTACTTAATAAGCCATTGAAAAACAAAAACCATAAAAATTGCACCTGAATTTGCAACTAAAATGCCTTTCATTTTTTGTGTGTTTTTCAAACTCTTCATGGGTGATGTGTTTAACACAATGAATTAAAAAACATGCAATCCTCACATTTTTAGTAGGTCTAAAAATAGAGGAAGTTCAACAAAAAGGGGATTAAAATAGGGCCTACAAATAAATTGATCCACATGTCATCTCAAACGAAATAACTTTATCCATTAGTATAAGAGTATTTAATTTTTATTGCATTTCATGTTTCTTCCACTTTCAATTACAAATATCTGAAAGTTATTAGCTGGATTCCTTAGAAGTATTCAACATAACAGTGAAACATACTTTGCAGCATTGGAGGTGGTGGGTTTTTTTCTTGCAACTGAGAGAATTCTAGTAAGTTTTATCTTGTAATACATTAAAGATGGTTACATTACTTAGAGGACTATATAAAAGCTGTTCAGGGTGGGATTCACTTCACCAAAGGCAGGTGTGTTCAGTGTACACATCTATGCCTGAACTGTTGAACTTAGCACAGCCTTATGGCTAAATAAGTAGTTATCTCTATTTTACTTTAATGCACACATTATTTCTATTACCTTTTAAGGCTAAGTAAGAATATAGTAAGTTGCCTTCTCTAAAGAGACCGACTGTGTCTAGTTTTTCTTTTCTGCTACAGGCAGAATCCACTGAAACCTGTAGAAATACGTCCAAGGACTTTCATAGACTTTGTCAGATGTTCAAATTTAGGTGGTAGCCAAGAGATCTTTTTCTTGTCTGAATGCCCAAGAACTGCCTAGAAATTTGCATTTTCCTTCCTCTTCAATTTTTAAGGTTTTAGGAAATTTTGCCACAAAGATCCAGTATAATCTGAAATACTGTGTCTGAAAATTCTTGGATATGGTTCTTAAAAAGTAACATATTTTTCTCAGGATAATGTGCATTTAATAACTGAAGCTATGTGTCTCTCATGAGTGGTGGGATCTCACGAGCCCAGTGCTGTGCTGATAGCTGACATCTTGTTAAGCTAACAAAACCCCTAGATGGAAGGAATTGAGAGTTCAGAAGTTTGGCAGACCAGATTTTGGGAGGGGAAGTGAGTGGTCATAGACTTCATATGGCCTAAGATCTGCCACAGGCACTGACCAAGCTTCCCAACCAGGCATCTAAACACGCAGGTTTCAGTAGAAGCTCATCAAAAGAAAATAGCATTTCCAATGCACTTCCATTTTAATAAATAAGTAGTTTCCAAGGAAAACTTCTCTTCTGGAAAATTGTCAGCTGCAGGTTAAAAATCCTATTGGTCAGTGATAATGTCAGAATTCTATTTAAATCCCTATCAAGTAAGATCTTACAGAAAATGCTATCTCCTTCAGTATGTAACATTGCTTTGAATTTGTTTACTACTTCATTTTAAGATGGAGGATGATTTAACAGCTATATGCAGAAAACAGTTTATTCTCTAAAAACTTTGCATTTACTAAAGGACAGTGTCAACAATAAGATAAGAGCTCGTTCATGCTTGTTTAGGGAAATGAGCTAATCATATCATGGGTTGTTATCTGCTACATTGTTTGAGTTATAATTTTGTTTGCCTTCTAACCTCTCTATAATTGTGCCTATGTACACAAGGAAAATAGGGAAGCTTCCATAAGGCTAACCCATAATTTGATTTTATAAACATAATGGTCTGATATTGTGTGATCAAAAGTACAGAATTGCTGACAACTTACTTATTCTGACACGCTGCAGAAATGCGACTGTGGACTTTGGTTTTTATGTTATGTGCTGTGTAAGCATTGACTATATTTTTCTTAATCTTTTGAAGGATGCAGAAAATCCTGCCAATTTAACCAGTTTTGTGGTGGCATGCAGTATTGGAAACTTAACTATTCAGGATCTTCAGGATTATGTGAAGGTTACAATCAAGCATACCAAAATTCAGGTAAAACAAGAGTGATTATTCAGAGGAATAGGAATGCAGATTATACATATTAAAGGCTAAGCATATAGCCTGATTTCTATGGATGGATTTTGAGTAAGAAAAAAAACAAAATTAAGTCTAGAACAAAAGCAAGTAAGCAAAAAGTAGAAACAAACAACCTCTCCCATACTCATGCATTTGTACTTCATTCATGAGCTCACATTTATCTGGAAGACTATTGATTCTGCCCCTCAGAGGTAACTTCTGTGCTAATAACTGTAGGTGAAACCTTTGTTTCTTGACCATATTCATGGCCAGGGACATGATTTATTACTCTGGAACTTCGTAATTACTTAAATTCTTTGCCCAAACATTAATCGCTTTGTTAATAGTTCCTGGAATTATTTTGTTGTTATGTGGTTTTCAGCAGAGGAATGGACAGAAACACATTACTAAAAGATGACTACAGCAAATTTAGGGAAATACAGACCAAATGCAACCTTCTGGCACATACTGTTTCAATTAGAAAATGTGTGAACTTGAGTCTGTTCACAGTATCTAATCCAAAAGAGGCAATAGCACTAGAGACGTTAAAGAAAATGTTAAAATGCAATACCTGAGTAAATTGTTTATGTGATGAGAACCTGGTTTGTAATTTTCACAGCTCGATTAACTTTATCTTGCATTGCATTACAATGAATATTTTAAGGTGAGGCAAAACTACCTCCACCTGGGTTCAGCAGGCATTTGAATATTTTTGAGGCCTTACATAGAGGATTCACAGAGAAGTCCTAAGAAAGTAAACAGTAAAAAGTATTTAGATTCTATAAAGACATAATTTTCATGGTGAACTTCAGTGACACAAGAAAACTTCATTATTCTGAGGATGTGCAAAAGGAACCATCAAATAGTACATAGAAGCAGTGCTCTAGGTTTTGCAATCTGGACAAATCTGTCTTTCTAGCAGAAAAAAACTCTTAATTTGACACTAGACAAGTTTTCAACAATCGAAATAATATGGGTTCTTCTGCTGATTAAATGAAAATATATGCATTGCAACAGCTGTTGTAAATGTTGATGAGATTTTTTTGTTGAAGAGGTATACAATGTCCATTTTAACCTCTGTTCTTAGGAAGATCCTAAGCCTACCTGTGTCTTCTGGGATATGAACAAAAATGGTAAGTTTAAAAATACTTTAATTTCTTTCATGTGGGGAATAAATGTGTCTGAGTTTTAAAACTGGTCACATTATTGGCTATTTTGTTTCGAAATCAATCCTTTCAGAATTCAATAAAGTCCATTCAATGAAGTGTGTAATTTCTTCTGGTTAGTATAGTTACTTGCAACAGCAAATGTTAAATGCTCCTTTTTAAAGTTTGTTTTTAATGCAAATGTTTTTAACGTTTTAAAATTTTCAGTTAAGTTTTTTCACTTTTTTCCCATATCTCCAATTTTTCACTGATCTCTCTGTATGAGCAAATTATATTATAATGCTACTCAGATACATGAATTGTTCTCAGGCATACTTTTAACTGCTCATTTTTTAAAAAAATTTGGTTATATAAGTGTAAGATTTTGACTGTTACAGATCTTAAGCTTTTTTTGGTCGCATATGGACACACACATTAATGAGGCAACATTTTAGAAAATTCTTCATTGCTACTGCCAAACCTGTATGTGATGTTTTACTCATGCTCTTAATCCTTTGCACAAAGTTGTTCTCTGGGATGACTTTCCAGATCTTTCTTTTTCAGATCACTACTGAAATGTTACTCTTCTTTACAATGAAATAGAGCTGTAGGATTTTGGATGGAGAGGTTTAGTGCACAGAGTCTTGCAAGAAATAATATTTGCCATCCGAATTTGTACTTCAAAGCTGGAAACACAGAGCAACTGAGGAGAATGCGGGAGGATAAAAATGAGCAAATAATCATAGAAACTAGTTAGGAAGCTGAACTTGAGAATCACATTAAAGCAGAAACATACAGGGAGGAAGCTATTCCCAGTGGTTGCTTGAGTGGAGAAGAGTTTTAAATGGTTTTGGAACATCTTCACGGTATTTTGAGAGAATGCCTTGAATTTGAGTTTTTGGTTGCCTTGAACTTACAGAGCAAGTTATGCTGGATTTTGTCAAGAGCTGTGAAATAAAAAAGTCTTTAAGAGTCAAAAATACTAATTATTTCATAAAACTAGCTCATATTTTGGCAGGGGAAAAAAAAGGAAAAAAGAAAAAAATTTTACTTTTTAACATGTTAATTTTTAAAACTAAGATCTTTCTACTTATTTTTCAGAATGGCCTTTTCAGGTGGGGTGAGTTGGGAATAGATCACATTGTGGTTTTTCGTAAGGCCACTGGGAGTCATTGGGATTACCGACTCTGACCTTCTGCATTACATGATGCAGAAAGGAAGGCCGGGACCCTCTGCTCCTGGGCCATAAAAGCTTTCATGTGCCCAAAGATATATGAGTGGGAGGCAGGCAGGTGTAGACATCACATCAGTGGGGGAAAAGGGAGCTCTGAAACCATCTTATTATTGGATAAAACTAAGACATGTCTTAATGCGTGATCCACATAGTAGGTCTTACTCACTAACCAAAATCTTCTCTACCTTTATTGTACATCTCCATCTATTGCTTCTGCTCAGCAGTCCATTCCTGGGACACTCATCTGGGGTGATTCTCTGCAGAAACTAGGAAATCTGGCACTTGCTTCTCTCCCGACTGTTTTTAATGCTGCCTCATTCTGTTTGAGAAAGCACTTCTGCATTTGCACAAGATGAAGTGAGAAATCTGCTAAAAGAAAGGTTGACATGTGTTTTCTGGACAGCAGTTTCCCATGTTTCATTTTCCACAGGTGGCAATGGTGGCTGGAACCCTGCGGGCTGCCAAGTGGATGCAGAGTCCAATGAAAATGAAACTGTGTGCTTGTGCAACCACCTCACACATTTTGGGGTCCTAATGGTAGGCAAACTCACTGCTCACCAAGTTACCTTTCCCAGGAAGAGCAACACAGCTTTTGTCTGGTGTCAAGACAAGTCTCATTTTTGTTACTTGGGTTCTTTCTTTAGCATATAATTTTTAATAATAGTAATATGTGATTTTCCCCCTTATTATCATAAAATTATCTTTTCATAACAAAGTAGCTAGTGATAAGGATTCAGGAATGAGATAGTGAATATGGTTAGCAATGGAAGAATATTATCGTTGTTATTTTCATTATTAAATTCTTTACAGGTGGTTAAATATTATTTTTATAAAAATTAAAATGTACCCATGAGATTTTTCTAAATTTTAGAAATACTGTGCTACAAAAGACCTAACATTGAGACTTCTGAGTGATATCAAAATACAAGTAGCATATTGTAACACCCAACTTAATACAACCAAGGCCTAGTACTAACATTTCCACTAGAGAGGCAGGGAAAAAAAGTGATCTTAATGAGCCCTAAGTTGCAGGGGATCTCTGACATATCCTTTAACAGTATCATCTGACAAAAGTGACATGCAGCTGGGGCAGAAAAGTGTGCAACAAGAGCAAAGTGAATAAGAAAGAAATCTAAGTATAGTTGAAATTTCCAGATTGAGAAAGTGGGAAGTTGCTTGAAGAAAAAAAAGAAGAAAAAAAAAAGGCATGAGAAAAAGTTAGAAATGCTGTTTGCAGAATAAAAAGAAGAGAGACTCATTGTCAGGAAAAACAGGGAAAGAAATGTTTTCAGGGAAAGAAAAACATCCTACAGAGAGTAGAAAATGATGAGGATGAAAAGTCAAGGGAGCACAGTAATTCTGTTTCATCCTTAGGTTGAAAGGCTGACTTGTCCCTTGCGAAGCCAGTTTGTAAATTTGACAAGATTTATCTAATGTTATGAACTATGAAGTGGCACCTTCTGCATGATGTGTAAACCCATATTGGCCGTTTCTTACTTGGCTTTGATCAGTTTTGGGGATGCCTTATGTTACAGGCCTTCTCTGGGAGAAGGACTGCTCACAGAGCACTGGTACAAAACATGTAGCCCGTACTCTGGCAGAGCCTTAAGCAAAGTCTCCAGACAGGGTGGCTGGCAGAGCAGTGCCTATCAGGGAGATGAAAGAGAGAACCATATGGTGCACTTCAGCCTCAGCAGCACAGCCTCCAGCAATTTGCACTTGTGAAATGTTTTTCAGAGAAAAATATCCCAACACGAAAAAATGGAATACTGCTATCTTTTCTTAACTTTTGGCTCGTTTATGCTCAATAATGGGCTGATACATTTTTTTCCAGCTGAAATTAACATTCTTTGGCCTGTGAAACATAGCCGCAGGAAAGATGTTGGCTCCTGGTCATGGCAGGAATAATTCCTAAGTGGAAGTATTTGGGGTTTGAAGTAACTTATGGCAGTGTCACATAGGACTTTAATCACACAAGGGAGCCACATATGCTGACTTTTTCACCTTTGGCCTTCCAGACCCTTCTTAATAGAACTGCTCTCTTCACATCATGCCGAGATGTAGATATGAAAAAGCCACAAACTTTGTGTCTTCTTGCAAGCTAAATTATGGTCTTGTTCCACTTTTCTTCCCCAAAGGGATAAAGAAAAGGCTTTCTTTAGGATATATTCAATGAAACCCTTCTCTTCCCTGAATGCTTTAGTGGCAGTGGAAAATAAGGCAGAAGGTCTTTGAATTTGGGCTGCATTCCAATAGCTTTTTACACAGTTTCAACCATTCTAATTAATAATTTCTTCTGACTTTAAGTACTAAATTATTTCCAAGAAACACTCTCCTTATGTTTAAATAAACTGTCATATAAGGCTGGAATGGACTATAAAAAACCCTGCTCCTGCCTTTTCCTACAAAGCACGCAAAATTTTGTAGCATTTAATGTTTCTTTTTGATAGCTAGTTTTGCTAGGGACCACAGTGACAATGAGTGTAGAATGGACATCATTACCTGTTAGCGTTTGCTCACATTTTCTCCACAGTGATATAAATCCAAATATTCTCATATTTTCTTGTCCTTAAAAAAAGGAAATAACACTGGCATTTATTCTCAGATGGTACTATGTGGCAGTTACAGTTAGACAGAAAAGAGAAAATCTTCAGAATGTTCTTGCGTTACTCCCAAATTTTTTTCTGTTGTCTTTGTCACTACTTTTCTGACCAGTTCTATGTAAAAGTGTAGTTCTTATATCAAAAAAGACCCTAAATCCAAAAAGCAGTATCTTGCCCTTAGTTTCACCTGTAGATGATTAGTTACATTGACTCTTACAAACTTTAAATAACAAAAAGGCCAGAAATTCCCCACAATGTTGCACATTTCAGTATGAATACTTTTAAGTTACATTTTTCTAAATCTTACATCTTCTGAAAGAGAGTTGTATACAAGCAACAGAATTTAAAAGTTTGGAAACTGGAGACTTTTCCAGAGAAGGACATTTGAATTCCTGGTACTGAATTATAAGGATCAGGCTCAGGCCCTATCTGCCGTTCCCAGCAGTTACAATACTTAAAGCACAATGGTTTGAAGAGCTGTGGGAAGGAAGTGAGAGGTGTAACAACTGTAGACCAAGTACATGCAGTAAAAATGAACCCCAGTGTCAAGGTTATAGTGGTATTGCCAAAGTGCTTTTCAGTTTTACTTGACTAATTACCAAGAAAGAGTGCTGTGCTCATAGAAAAGGTGCTGGCTACCACCGAGGTCTCTTCCTTCTCTCTCACAGGACCTTCAGAGAACCGTGACGCAAATCGACCCTCAGAATACCAAGGTCCTGACCTTTATCACTTACATAGGCTGTGGAATATCTGCTATATTTTCAGCTGCAACTCTTCTGACATACATTGCGTTTGAGTAAGTGCCAGTTCTGTGAGAAACATCACAAAGAAGTACCTGTATGTGCAGAATACGTTAGTTACGTGGTTAATGTGGTTTATTTGCCTAAGAGGGGAAGTCCATGTTTGAAAAAATCAAACCTGAAAAATCAGGGTCACAGTGTTGTAAAGGGGAAGTTTTTTCAGGGGGACGTAAGTTCGGAGTCTTTCTTCCAGTTTCTAATGTGTTGTGCTGCTCAGACCTGCGAGTAAGGTGAACGTGAATCAAAATTTTCCTTTTAGAAATCCTCTAGATTTTGAACAGGTAAGTATTATTTTTAAATTATCCAACGGGCTTTCTATAAAAACCAAACAAAACTTGCTCTTGTGAGCATAACAGGTTCCAAGTTTAAAAAGAGAAATTTCTAATCAGAGCAATTATATTCTATAGCCCTTCAGAAAGAAGTAAGAAGAGAGATAAAATGAAAATAAATTGTGAAGTGTTACAACAATTTCAACGGAAGTCCTGATGAAATATGAAAGTGACTCAAGAGAAAGCAAAAATTTTTAAGTAGTACAGTTCTGTGAACAGTAAAAAGAGAAAATGAAGTCATGTCAACACAAAGAAAGGATTCTGCCAGTTACAGGACAGGACATAGTAGCTGCTAAAGAAGGATAATTTTCTGAGGACAGAAGGGAGGGAGGGAGGGGGGCTGGAGAAGGGAGTTTTCAAGTTTAAAATACCTTCAATGATTGCATTCCTATTACATTACCTATGGTATAGTGTTCTTGTTCAAGTTGGTAGAATTGTTTGCTGCCCCTCACTAGCCACATTTCAGTGGGAATCAGTTAAAAAAAAATTACTTGTTCTTCAGTCTTCCTAAGATCCTATTTAAAAAGAAATTGAAAACCACATCCACTGGACAACATGTTCCAAAAATTAAGCTAAGATTTACATATAAAATGATCACAGATGACCTTCTGCTCAGCCGTATTTTTATGGTTTTCATTTCCTTCAGTTGTCAATTAAAATGAAAAGTACTAGCTTATACTTAATTTGAAAGTGGTTTTTTTTTCAATAGAAAAATCAGTTGCTACAATATTGCTGCAGTTAATTAGCTCATTACGGACCAAGAAGTGTTAGCTTACCCCCAACTACACACAGGTGAAGCCTTCAACCATCCCCCACAGAAATACACACCACTATGTCTTACTGCACAAACCTAGCTCCAAGGAGTTCCCTGTGCTTTTATTGACTTTGTGAAGGGGTAAACCCAGCTGCAATAGGTGGTTTGTGTGACTGCAGCAAGTTAATCATGTGCACCTGTGCTTCTCTCATTAGGAAGTTGCGAAGAGATTATCCATCCAAAATCCTGATGAATCTGAGCACAGCGCTGCTCTTTCTTAACCTGATTTTTTTGCTTGATGGCTGGATTGCATCCTTTGATATTGACGGCCTCTGCATAGCTGTAGCTGCACTTTTGCACTTTTTTCTCCTGGCCACCTTTACATGGATGGGACTAGAAGCTGTTCACATGTACATTGCTCTAGTGAAGGTGTTCAACACGTACATACGGCGATACATACTGAAGTTTTGCATCATTGGCTGGGGTGAGTTCAGTAGATGCAATATTCACATAGCATGTTTGCTGCTGGATAAAATGCTCTCTACAAATGCTGCTATATAAAAGCTCTCTATCAGAAATGCAGAGTAGAATTAATAATATCAAAGTGTCGTTTCCTTCCCCTAGCCCGCAGCGGTGCCGCCATGCAGCCTGCCCTCTCTGTCACCAAGTTCCCCCGTGTGATTCTGTGTAAATACACTCTAACTGGCACTCTCCACCCAGAGCAGCTCACAGCCCCAGAATGAGCAGAGAGATGAGATAAACTGGTCTTGTTTTCCGAAGAGGCCAGAATGGGAGAGGGGAAATGGGAATGTTGTGTCAGAGATGGAGAACTGTGTCAATACAATGAATGCAAAAACTCTTGCAGTTACTGCAAAGCCCATGGAGGTTTTGCGCCGACTTTCAAAAACTTTAAGTCCAGCTTAAATTTTCTTGCCAACAAATACAAAGCCTATTGTGGAATCAGAAACAACCAAAATTTTTTGAGATTCAGCACAGCATTCAAACCACGAAGAGATCCTGGCTGCCCTGAGCAATGTACACAGCAGGACTTAAATGGAAAAAGTAATACTGAAAAATAACTGCAAGGCTCAAGCAGCAAGATTTTTATTCTTCATTTTTGTCTATATCAGGAATCTGTGGTTTCTCCCTGAATGCACATATTGTGTTTGAAATAATACAGCACAATACAAAGCCATTAACCTTACGGCTAGAGCACTGACCTCAGTACAGCTGATAATTGATGTCTTTCCATTGGCAACTAGCATCCTCTTTGGCAACCTCAGCAGAGGAAAAGGACTGAGTGGTCGGAAAAGCAAATTAACCTCTTCCCCTTTGAATCTGTTGTGTTATAGCAAGGATAAGACATGTAAATAAGGCATATCAGGAAACGTACATTTCTTTTGTGTGAGCTGTACCTTTCTGCAGAGTTTTCTTCTGCATAGTTGTCTATTTTCCCCAAATGCTCCCTCTACTTTTTTATTAAGAAATACATAGTTTGCTTTATGGAAGCAAGGGGAGCACATGTAAGTGAAGTATGTATAATATGTAAAATACTGTAGAAGATACATAATATGGGATCTATAATATAATGTGGTTGAGAGAAGCAGTAGAGAAATTGCAGGTGTAAGTTCATGTTCCCCAGTCACACAACCTAATGAATTCATATTAGCATGGAAAAAGTCCCTCAAGAAATTCCTAATACCATCCCGCAACTAGACCTCATTTTTGCAATAATTTGTTAATCTCACTATGTAATGAGAGCCTGTGTGCAGTTGCAAGTTTAACTTTGTGTAATTAAAGGATATTGTTTTATTTTAGCTTATTATTTTACTATCGTTTCCTTATAGTTTCCATACTAAACTTCTTCTACCTTACAGAACATTGCAAGGCTTATTCATTAATGCCTGTTAATTGCTTTGATAGTTCTATATATTTGTACTGTTTGAAAAATTGTTTCCTTCTACCTTCTCAGTGCAGTTTTCTCAGGATGCTCTGTACTAAAGCTTTAGGGATGGAGACATCAATAATTCAGCTTAGCATGGTGAATTTGAAAGTTTAGGAGATTTGAAAGCTCACAAGCTTCCTTGTGTTACAGGTTTGCCAGCTCTGGTGATAGCAATTGTTTTAGCAAGTGCTAATACAAATGCAAGTCATGTTTATGGCAAAGAGTTATATGGCAGAGATGCTAACGGGCAAGGAGGAGATGACTTGTGAGTACTTCTTTTGATCTCTTAAAATTCAGCAATTATAGTTGCTTTGGAAAAGTCAATGGTGCATTAAGCAAGCAGAAAGGGCAAACCCGTCCTCTGAATGATTAGAATCTGTAATGTAAAGAAGGCTGTTAGAAAAATTGGAGGGAAATCTGCATTACCCAATGCCAGGTACAAACATGCCTCTGGCAAAAGAATAATTTATAGGTTTTGTCATGAAAATAAAATAAAAATACCTGGTTTGGTTTGTCTTAAATGAAAGCTATATTTTCTGGGTAAGAGCAAAGAAAGAAGTTGTATAAAATAGTTTTCTTTGTAAATAAACCAGCCTTTTGCCAATGTAGTTCAGTAGTCCTCTGTGTTCTTTTCTTGATGTCCAGATAATAACTGCAAATGCCAAAATTTTTATATGAGTGCTCTTTTCCTTGCCTAGCAAAGCTTCATCATGATAAATTAAACTTTAAGTTTTAAATTTTATTATAGTATTTTGCTGAGCATTCAGGCCATTTGCTGCAAGTGGAATTTGTTAGATCTCTCATATGACTGACTGTCAAATGGCTGCCTCAAAGTCCTGCTACTTCTCCAGTCCTGTTCAAGTTCTCCTTTAGCTCCAGTGGCAGAAACTTGAGATTTTTGACACTGAAGATCCAAGTTTGCCCGTTCTGTTATTAAAGCAGTCAATGCTTCACACAGATGACAGCAGTGAATTTCTTTGTACTTTTTTCATGATGGGATTGCAGTTCCTATCGCTTCCCACCTTTTTAATTAGCTTTGACTAAAATGTGGTACAGCCTTCAGATTTCTCGTATGATAATACTATAGGCCATAGTCACTTAAGATTCCTCTGGGCTTCATCCTGTTTCCAAACAGAAAATGGGCAAAGGTTTCATTTTATACTGTAGCTCTGTATTAGTGGTATCAGAAATTGACTCATTTTCCTTTAGTCATATGAATAATTGGAGGATAGTTTCCATTAACCAAAAATGATCCTTTTTAATTTTTTTTTAATTTTTTTTATAGCTGCTGGATCAAGAATGAAGTTGTCTTTTATGTGACTTGTGCTGGCTACTTTGGAATCATGTTTCTAATGAATGTCGCCATGTTTATTGTGGTGATGGTGCAAATCTGCGGGAGGAATGGGAAAAGAACTAATCGGAGCCTGAAGGAAGAGATCCTGAGGAACCTCCGTAGCGTGGTCAGCCTGACCTTCCTCCTGGGCATGACATGGGGCTTTGCCTTTTTTGCCTGGGGTCCCTTAACTCTTGCTTTCCTGTACCTCTTCTCAATTTTCAATTCATTGCAAGGTGAGCTGAATTTTTGTTCTATGAATGAATACTACTTGATCTGTTACTGTTCTGGGGCGTACTATGTCCAGGCTCTCTAGCTTTCCTTTGATACTAAACCATCATTAGTTTCCCCTTATGCAGAATAATGATACCAACTACACATGGGCTGAATATCTTACATAAATTAATTATGGTTTCAAGGTCTTCTTCCATAAAATGAGCTATATTATAAATAGAGCTCTTCCTAGCTAACAGTCTGCGGTGTTCTCTTTTGAGATATATGCTACATGACCTTCAACATTTCCTTTCACTGATTATAACAAATATAGGAAACCTTTTTCCTTAATTTATTCCTGTAGAGAATCTCTAAAACTCATAACTATTTTATTAAGGCATGAGAAACTCATAAAATAAACTTCAGTCCTGTCTCAGTGTGGAGACATAGCAGAGACATTTGGGATATTCTTTGCTTTAGAAAAATCCAGTGACTGTTATAGTCAGTTTCTTTTTCTTTCCTTTACTCAAGTTTTCAATATTTTACTTTTCCAACTTAGTTTGTCTTTTTGTAAAATGCTGTAAATTGTAATCCAATGGTTAAAAATTACAGAATTATATAGCTGAAATTTTTAAAAAATTCAGCTCAGAGCTAAAATTTGCATGTTTCAACTGCCATAAAATTCTCAACCAGTGCTTGCCCTACCCACCTATAAAGAACAACTGAAAACATAATGAAGAGAAAACCCCAAGAAGGTCATTGGAAGTGCGTGTTATACCACACACACATTGATATCAAAAATAAATCTGCCTGAGAAAAAAATTTAAAAACAGACTGAAGAATGTCATTGAAGGAGCATGTGTTATGCAACACAAATACTGAGATAAAAATTAAATTTTCTTAGGGTCAGCAAAGTATCTTCTCTTTGTGGAAAAAGTACTTAATGTCACCCTGCGCAGATTTTACCTGATACAGTTGAGATGTATTTACTGTGCTAAAAGATATATTGAGCTTTCATGGAAAGAGAATAATACTGTGGGTTTTTGTTTGAGTCAGTTTCAACCTAAAATGCTAAGAAAAATGGCAAAAAATATTTGGATGTGGTGTTCCTACTAGAGACTGTTTTTTCCAGAGGACAGATTCTGATACTCCCTTAGCAGCATAATGAAGTATTTACTGCATTGTGTCTGTGTTAGAAATTTTGAAGGGCCTAGAGAGATCAGGAGTATGGGAAGAACATGAAAAAAATATTTAAATTCTGAAAAGCTTTCCAAGGGTCAAATTGAACAAGTTCTCCGTAACCAGAATTTCCAGTGCAGTCAATTAAGCTTGTGTGTGCAGAGTGCACATAAGGTTGACCACCACTGCTTAAGTCTCCGTGGGGTAATAGCACTATTTAATGGAAAATGAATATTTGGAAGGCAGTTAAGTCAGAAGGTGAAACTGAAAAAGATGAGAAGTACATGTAAAAAGAAGAGTGATGGGCTTTTTGTGGATTGTGGTAGCAATGATGATGCAGTCTGTGCTCAGGCATGTCATATCAAGCAATAGGAGGTAACAATCTTCTATCTGAAAGTATGTATTGCTGTGTCAGAAAGAGCTAGGCAAAGCTAAAGAATAAAACAAGAGGATGTTTAAAATCCCATATAAATGGTGCAGTGTTCATGTAGCAGTAAGAGGATGGAATGGAGCAAGTCTGAATCAGGAGGCATTTCCTAGCAGCAAAAAACATTTCAATATGGCAAGTCTTCCATCAGTATTAGCAGCCTAATTATGGGGATGTTGGTAAATACGTCTATTCTCTCTCAAGTTTTTGAAAGCTGCACCAGCATTTCAAGCTATACCAGCAGCCTCCATCAGCAATTTTCTGGGCACTGGCAATGAAAAAGCAAATTGCAGCAACTGCTGGTGTTACTGTACTTTGCTATTTCATCTACATAGGAAATAATTTTTCTCTCCTTGACACTCAGTGTAAAAAATCTGGGAACATTTCTGTTTTGGCTGCTCATTTTATATATATGCCTGGGCAAGCCAAATACTTTCAAGTCGGAGCCAAGCGAGAGCCAAGCCTAGGGTCTGATTTGTCTCTGGGAAGCAAAACCAAAGCTGTACTACTAAAAGCACATTGTAAACTTAATGAATAATAAAATACAGAGAAAAACATTTTGGAGACCAAGCCCAGACAGGGCAAAGGCAAAGTACTTAATGCAGTACATTTGTTTTGCATTACTATGGAATATGCGTTTTCTTTTTAACTGTTCAGAACATGTACTGCAATTTAATTAAACATCAATTTACTAAGTTTGTAAGCTGTGTAGAAGCCCTGAGAGGAACTTTGGGCCACAACCAACTTCATACCTCTAACTCTGTAAGAGTTGCCAGTGGTTGCGTTGGACTTGCTCTGTGATTTAAACAACCACATAGAAAAACATTTTACTAAATGCAAATACAGTATCCATAATCCAAGAGAGGTTACATTTGAGATGCATTAAGGTGATTCCTTTTATAAAATGTGATTTTCCTTTTTCCCCCAATCAGTTCTTGAAAAATTTTGTAAAAATTGTGTTTCATGACCCAAACCCTACCTAAAGTTAACTGATTTCAGAGGTCTCAGCCTGGCTTGATGGCTATAAGCAAATACAAGCCCAGTTCAATGACTGTTCAATGACAGTTCAATGACAGTTCAATGACACAATGCATTAGTGCAAAATTAGACCTCAGCAATTTGGAGGAGAGAAGATAGTTTAGACCATCTTTATCTAAGCTATACCCTGCCATTGTGTTCTGACTACTGAAACATAGTAGACAGTAGCATACAGAACTATTCATGATGATCATAAAGGAATGGTTTTAGAGGAAGCCACTTGACCATGTTTGCCCACATTATGTAGCATTTATTCACATTTAACATAAAATCATGAGGGATCTGGCAGTAGCATTTGGCCATCAGGTGTTTGGCCTCGGGTTGGCTCTCTCATGAGAATACGAGTAAAACAAGAAATAGTCTAAGCCACAGAACAAGAAAAGATTCCACAGCCAGTGCCTGCCTGAGAAGATTCAGGAGCATATGAGATTTCCAACTACTATATTTAGCTTCAAAGTACAACTGTAGGTGATGAAATTGTACCATATGCCCTGTTAAGACCTTCCTTATCACATGGTAAGATGCTTATCTCCTGTCTTGAAAATAAAAACTTTAAAATTTCATGAGAAAAATCAACTCTACAAAAACATTCTTAAACACATTTATTACAATTGCATGTGCAAATGAGTTAGTTTTCTTTGAGATTAAGTAGCTGGACTCCTAATTAGTACTTGTGAACATATTCTTACCATTTTCATAATCATTTCAAGTATATGAATGTGATGCACATAAATCCAAATGTGCTTTTTCAGGACACATTTAAAGATGTCTTGTCTTAAAAGAATACAGCCCACAGTTCTGTACATATGGAACCATATCCAGGAGATAAAATATCTCCTTGCTAATATAATAGTGTTGGTATTTACTTTGCAGTTTTTCTCTTGCAGTACTGTCGAGTACAAAACCGTCATTTGTTTCAAAGAAAAGACCTTTTAATCATTTTCCTCTAAGCCACCAAAAAGTCTTCTGATAACAAACTTCCATTAATCTGTTTATAAATACCTGCTTGATTTGGTGTTTATTTGCTTTCATCACAGGTTTGTTTATATTTGTATTCCATTGTGCTATGAAAGAAAATGTGCAGAAACAATGGAGGAGACATCTCTGTTGTGGCAGATTCCGACTGGCAGACAATTCAGGTAAAGGCAGTTCACAGCTCCCCTCCTTAGGTGCTGCAGTTGTCTATAAAAGTCCAGGTAAACAGCTTGCTATGTTATTTTTAATATAATATAAGGTAAGCCAGAGATGTGGAAAAATAGATTAATCACAGGATGTCACTTCAGTACTAATAATTGCCAAGGGACTTTTCAGATATCACTTCATAAAAATTCTCAAATCTTTCAGTGTTCTATTAAAGGCAGCTGGTAAATTTTGTAGTGCTATGGGCATGGTTTTGGAAGGCCCTTCAGACCATAAAAATAAAAAAAAATTAAATAAGGATCCAGAGATTCAAATTTTGTCAATAAAAATCCAGTCTTACTCATTTTCTCCTATATTAAAGTATGTTGACTTTGAAATGTGTGGACTGGTAAGATGATGTAAGAGCAATTCTTAAAGTTGAATAGAAATATTCTGACTTCTTTTGCTTTTATCTTTGCCTTTTTAAACTGTCCTGTCCTTCACCATTTAATTCAGAGACTATTAGAGACTCAGAAACATGGAAAATTCCTTTAACAGAAGCCTGATTAGGTTCTAGAACTGAGGTTCATCTGCACGTTCATCAGAAAGGAGAGACACTGGTTTGGACACATGGAAAGTGAAACACTTGGGCCACTGCATTTATAGTTTCCTGCACCTTTGGCCATCTTGGGTGTCATGAGACTGCTGTGTTCAGGCAACTGGCTCTTCCTTTGCTGTCTGGTATGGTGATTTGGACCATACAATTCTTTCTCGTGTGGTTCTTGTTCAGTGACCAGTGTTCAAATCTACAGTTGGTGTAAGGTGGCGTAAGCTCATTGCTTGCTATGGTAAGCTTTCATTTCGCAGTAAGAAAGCTTGATTCATTGTTTCAAAGAGTTAATACAAATTAGGAAAATCATATTCATTCTGATCAGACGCCCAAATTGTTTGATATGTTCAGTTTCCATGTGGTTTATCCTGTAACTCCTGAACTGAAAAACAAAGATGGATCAAATTATTTCCATTTTGTTTTTAATGCTGCTGTTGGGCAGCTTCTGGGTATGAATATGGTAGAAATAAAAACATGAAGGATTTGAGTATTTCAGTGGTATAGTTAATAAGATGTCATTATGCCTGGCATTACCAGGTGATATCCAGGGGCTGATTTTAATCTCCATGAACCTGACACTGTTTTCAGGCAGAGCAGTGAAATATAAGTCAAATGTGAACTTGTATACCTAACCACTATAGCAATAATTTAGGAAAAAGTATTTGTCTTGATTTGAATCAAAACTAAAGTGGCCCATGTCTTTGGCTTGGACTTCTCTTCCATTTTGTGAATTTCATTGAAGTACAGTGAATAACAGCAAGATGAATAAATTGCGGAACTTCCTGCTCTTACCTGCAATTATATGATACAAAAGTAGTTGGATAATTTTATTCTACTGGTATTGGGACACTTGTGATGAGTTTTTCAGTGTTAGTTTTCTTTGGTCAGCTTACTGGTATTAGCTATTTAATTTAATTTTGGAAGTTGTTCCAGAATAGGAGCCTATTGTGCTAATGGTTTGGACAAAATTCTTTAAATGTGAACTACTGAATAAACTTTATTATATAAGTAGTGCACCAATATGCTAAATAACAAGTTAGTTGTTACTATGTAATGTCTTCCTCAGCAGCAACAGATCAAACCCTCAGATGATAAGATCACTGTAAATGATCCTATCTATCCCTTTCTTGTCACCTTTGGATTTTGCTCTTCAGAAAAGGAAAGTTTGGAATCCCTGTACTGCTACAGAGCTTCTCTGCTCTTCTGCATTCTGGAAAGCCAGGTCATACTTGCAGTTCTGCTGTCCAGCCAAACTATTGTTAGAATGTTCAAGCCACCAATTTCAACTGCTGTGGTATAGTAAATCAAGTTGGAATAATTTTGTAGTTCTTAAGAACTAGAGAGGATATCTAACAGGAAAAGGATAGGGTATTTCTTATAAGCAATACTAAGAAATGCATCAGATATTTAAAATAATCATAATTCAATTAATTAGGCGTTTATTATCTATGGTACTTATTTATGTAAAACTTCTCAATCATTTTTAGATTGGAGCAAAACAGCAACCAATATTATAAAGAAGAGTTCTGATAATCTTGGGAAATCCTTATCCTCTAGTTCCATCGGCTCCAATTCAACCTACCTAACATCCAAATCAAAATCTACGACAAATACATACTGCAAACGTAACAGCCATACAGGTGAGTCCTTGCACTGCAACCCAGTGCATCTGTGAATATATAGGTTTGTATTAAAGGCACAGTAAGCGTTTCTACCCAAAGGTTGATGTAAGAAAATGTCATCAATATGTATAGTGTCAGTATTTTTAAAATATATGTTACTGTTTAATAAGAATCCTTACCTAACATGCAATACCTCCAGTATATAGATCTGATCTCCGTATGTTCCCATACTAAAAGAAATAGGCTTGATGAAAGCAAATTTTGCTTATTATCCTATTGTAAACACAGGGTAGCCAAAGCACAGAGAGATGACGTTCTTCACCCAAGGTAACATGAAAGCTGGCAGTACAGCTGGAAATAGGAATCAAGTCTTCAGAGTCCAAGTCCACAGCTGATTGTCTTGGTTAAACTCCATTCATCTAACTGTAAAACATTTATGGGTAAAACGACAAATGGAGTCTACTCGGAAATGGATACTGTGTTCCCAGAGTATGCATTGTCTTGCCCTTCTACAAATAGCCATATCTACTGCTTATTTATTTAGATGTCAATGATATATGTAATAAAAGGCATCATCTGTATTCCACTCATGCCTAGAAAATGCGCTCATTTTAAGAAGACTTTAAGAGAGCAAAGAAAGAGAGCAGCTGGAATGATTTTCAAGTTTGGTTGTCTGTGAGATGATATTTCAGAAATTCATTTATGTAGTTCAGATTTTTTTTTTGTTGCTCCGTTTTTGTGAGTGCATGTTTTTGTCCTGTGTAAAGTCACATAGCCTTATTACACAATACTCTTTTATCAATATAGTGGAAATAAAATCTGTGCACATATTTAACTCAAAGGTGTGTTTACTTGCTTTAAAATATTTATCTGAAAAAATATTTAGGTATGAAGTAGATTATTTCACTAGAAGGAAAGTTATGTTGTTTCTTAATTAATTATTTTCATCAAGCCCCCGATGTCTCATTTATGATGGCACACTCTCCTTTCTTGATGCATGGCATAGTGTCCAGGAAATACCTTCTATTTTTTTTATTCATGATCATTACCTGCTTCAGTTAGGCACACAAACCCTTTTTTTTAAGAATTACACTGTTGTTTTCTCATTGACCAATATTCAGTGCATCCATTAACATGAGGAATTGTGCATTAGGTATATTAGGAGTTTTAAACTTTATTGGTTATTGACAACATACATGAGGTTCATCTGCTTTGAATACAGTAAAAATGAGAGGTATCTTAGAGATTCCTGATAACTGATAGCACCTGAGCTTGCTCTCAGGACTACTATTCACAACTGCACTGGGAGCACACGGCTGCTGCCTGCCTCCCCAGGCTGCCTGTGTCTGCTGCCCGGTCAGGTTTGGTGTGCAGTGCACCCAGCTGCCCTGATCGAGCTGTTCATTCATCTCTTCCCTGTAGGAACACTTCTGCCAGCAGTGTTCCACAAACAGCATCTTTAATATCCACTGATCACAGTGCTATTGTTGATTTAATAGTAGAGGAGGACAGCACTGTGCCCTTTCTGCAGCAGACAGAGAATTTTCTTTTGTACTCATGACAGATCAGTCTTTAGATCCTTGGTCTTGGGATTCATGATAAAAAATATGCTTAAATGCTTTGTTGAACTCAGGGCTTTTTATCAGGCTAACAATTAAGAAGACTTAGTGCTGGAGTTTTTGCAAGGTGTTCTTGAAGTAAAAAAAAGAAACTGTTTCAGATAAGAAGTAGTAAAGTTAAAAGAAACTTGCTCATAGATATTCTTCAAAAATTATGAGCTTAATCCCATGCATAAATTAATTCTAAAAAAGATTGTTGTTCTTATTGTAATCAAACTTTGTAATTTGATGGTTTATTGGACATTAGGGAATACAACAGTTTTCTTTTTATTTTTTGAATTTTAATACATTTTACTTTGTTCTCTAAAAATACACATCTTATTGTAGTACTTCACAGGAATTTTTGATAACACTAGGTTTTTAAATACTGACATATCTTCTAATGTGTAAAAATAATAAAATAATAAAAAATAACATTCAGATTCTGATTTTTAATACAGCTGAACTTCTCAGTTTGCCAGCTTAGCTAAATTGCGGGCAAATAATGTCATAGCTACATGTCTTGGCAAGTCTTGTTAATATGGTTATAATGTGCTCCCTGGAATTGACACAAGCATTCATGTGTTTGTGGTGTAGATAATGTCTTCTAAGGCCCTTTCCTCATCAGTGGTGGAGCATTACAGGTAAAGTGAGAATTGCTTTTGTTGAATGCATGGTTGGAACAGGGTGGAGGGATGCTTCTTGCATGATGTCCTCATTGATGCAGAGGATTTTGCTAATCAGAAATGCTGCTTATTTCTATTACATCTTGCACCACTGATGCTGAATCAAAGGACAAGCATGCTTCAGACTCTGGGTCTTTGCACTCTGCATGGGGCACGAAGCATTTAGAAGATACCATTTTAGAAAAGAGACCATGTCCTGACATTAATGCCTGTGTACAGTAGTCTGGGGAAAGGAGATAATCCTGAAACACCCATACAAAAAGCATATATTAAAAAGCAAAAACAGCAAAAAGCAAAAAGGGGATTGAGTTCCGGAAGACTGTTTAGTATTTATCAAAGTTATTACAGAAAATTTAATATATTTATATTTGGTCTATGGCCATTACTGGATTAGTCTTCTAGACACTGAGATTTTTATATCCATTAGCACCCAAAATTACTCTGAATGATGAAATATATATGCCTGAAAGCCTTCCTTTCAAGCAGTGAACTGCTGCTTGAATACAGAAGGCACCAACACAAATAGTTGATGGACCCTCAGCAGTGAACAAAAGAGATCACTACAGCATCTTGTACCCCAGCTGTCTACAAACCCATACCAAACTACTAGTAGAAAGTACTTAAATACCCTCTGTACATTTCTGTGAATTAGAAGTTAGGACTATCTCTGCAGATAATTTGGTCATACAACTCCCACTTACTTCAGGGATACATGATTTTAACCCTGTACTTAGATGTGAAACCGTTGGTTAGTAAATGCATACATTTGAAAGACTCTCGGCACTCAGAAATTTGCCATTGGACGTGGAGTTATTTGCTGCAATTCATGAACATTCTTGCGTGCTTTGAACAAATCATCCTGATAAGCCTCAACATGCCTGTTCCTGTTTTAATGAGTGAAACTGTTTTGATTTCTCTGTCTGCAATCCATTTCTCCTTTGCAACACTTTATGCTCTTTTATGGCTTGATATCATGACTTTTCCAGGGATGGGTTACTTTTCTGTTTATTTTTAGTTGGTTTATTTCTGAGAAAAGTTTTTTATGAAATCATAGTTCAAGTAGTATGCTTAATTTTTAAATGATCCTTTAACAAGGAGTTTTTGGTGATGACTTCACCAAGGTCTTGTAAATAGCCATCAAAATGTCACTTGTAGAAAACATTGCTTCCCAGGGTACTCCACCTTACTGCTGGCTTGCAATGGTCCAGATCTTGCCCAGGTTCAGAGAATTAATTCCAGCTTCACTACAGTGGAATAGATAAGAAAGAGAGCTCATTAGGACAACATACTTGAGAAAATGAGAGACAAGCTCTCTCCTCATTTCTCGCTACGTTAGCTCTACCTACTGACCATTCTCTGAACAGCACTAATGTGAGCTGCTGAAGCAGACTTTCCCAGTCTGGCTGGGAGTTGCCTTGCTTCTTAATCTCTTCAGCTTCACCCTTGACCTCTAGCTCACGGACTCTGAAGGGATACCCGGTTCTTGCATCTTTTCCTTCCTATAGTTTTCAGCCTGTACCATCCACACTATGGAAAAAACAAAGTGGTGCTAGGCAAGCACAAAGTTTAGGCCAGTTTTGGCCCTGGTTATTTGCTTTGAGATGCAAGACATCCTCTGCTACCTTCAGCACAGATTACATTATTTCTGTGCACAGCTCAAAACATCCACTGTTGAAATAATTAAAGCTGTTTACTGTCATTCTACAGTACTTTATTATGTGGAGATGCTATTTATGGAGATCCAGTGCTGTCAAAATGTTTTTGGTTTGTAAGATTCAGAGCATCAACAGTAAATTAAGATATTAAAAGGTCACAGGAGTCAGTAACACTTTCGGCAAAATAATGGGGGGATAATTTCAAGAGATACCTGAAGGGTCTGCCCACAAAACCAGACATCTCAAAAGAATTTAGAAGAAGCAATGCCAAGCCAAAAGGGCATTAATTTAATTCAGCAATAGTGGCAACTGAAGGCATCTGTGTGGGGGTGACACATCTCTTAAACTGTGAGTTTGCTTAAGAGGCCCTAACTTCTGCTTTTTCCTCCTCTCAGAGAACGTTTTTCTTGACAAGCCATCTTCAAAATTTGCCCAAGAGGATGGAGAAGAGACATCAATCATCCCTGTCCACCAGGTTATTGACAAGGTCAAAGGATACTGCAATCCTCACTCCGACAACTTCTATAAAAATATCATCATGTCCGACACTTTTAGTCGCAGCACAAAATTCTAACTGGGTTTCTGATATATTGGAATACAAAGGAATACAAAAAGTACGCCTGGAACTGAGAATATTGGATGTCATAGAACGTGACCTGGTCAGTTATTTTTCCCAATTTATAGTGTTCTCCTGTAAACAGCTTCCACTTACGGACCAATTTCTCTTTTACTGTTGTGGGAAAAGACAGTTTTCCACCATGGAATTGAGCTGTTTTTAAATGTGTGCCAGCCAGCATGATGCCTGGACAGTCAGTTGTAATCCTGTGTAAATATCTTTTAAGAGTGAAGAGCCACAAGCCTAACTTTAAATTCTATAATCTAAACAGAAGCAAGTCTTGACTCCTGGAGAAAATAGCAGACATGTCATGCAGTACAGGCAAACTTTTATTGAACAGTTTCCTGATGGTCTTTTTCTTTTGAAAAATACAGATTTTCCCTATGACACTTGTTAGATTCTTGCTTCTTGAATGTCTATTGCTGTTCTTTACTCATAAGCAAGTAAAACCCTAACACCAGTTAAAGGGTTATTTTAAACCATTTTTGCCTAAATGGACCTAATCGTGCAAATCTTACTTACCAAAACAGTATGTGCTGTAAATGCAGGCCAGTTTGTATCCAATACAAAGAAACACAGTTTACACAAAGTCGTTTCAGCATTTATTGATTGGTATGTATGAAATACAGTCTCCAATCTCAAGTCTATGTTTAATATTCTTTTTCATGAACCAAAATAACAGAAGGACGTTCAACTATATACAGATATATAAATACATACCTAGAACTCTCTCCAAACATATTTTTATAATAATGCACATGGTAAATATGACAATGTATACCACAGGCAATCTAAAAATAATGGACGGTGCTAAAACTTAAGTTTAAATATTTAAATACAAGATGAATTCTTTGTAAACCCATGAGTTTGTCAGTCTCTGTACTTCAGATATACTGTATGTATAGACACCTCCATCAGGTGGCATTGCAACATTAGGATAACCTGGAATATGTTAACCAATAATAAATAAATAACATCTTTCCAGGCACATGACGTTATCAGTATCAGTATCCCTCTCTTGCCTCCCTGTTGAATGACATGATTGAGGTTGTTGGATGCACAGAGTTTAACTGGTGTTCGGGCAATATTAGGGAACTTCACGTTGCTACACTGTGTCCATAATGACACTGAGGGGTGTTGGGTGTGTGTGCAGAGAACAGACAAGAGCATAAAATGCTTACTTGTTTTACTCTCTATAAATGTGTGACATATTAGCATGTGACCTTAAGTGCCAAAAAGGCATCTCTCCTCATGAACCATGTTTTACCCCATGACAAGCTTTATAAAAATTGTAGCCGCACGTTTCTGGAGGCATGTGCTGAAACATCAAAGGTTGTTTTTCAAGTACTGCTTTCAGAGGAGAATGTCTCCTAATAGAAGTTTTCATTTTTAAACTTAATCTTTTTTTTTTTTAACCAAAATAATGTAGCCACATATTTAATTATTTGAATTCAGAGAGCAGAAAGTTGTGCTGAGATTTTTCAGTTGCCAAGCAGGTGGATGCTCAGTGATTAGGGATGTGGATTTGTGCTTTCTCTGCTCTTTGCACATGCTTTTGTGTGCAGAGATCATTTAATGCTGTGACCGCACAAATGGCACATTTTCCCTGGCTGCAAACACCTGGTGGGAGGAGAATGTCCTGACAGCATTCCACCCAGGAACACTGCTGTCGCTACACGGACCTGAACAAAACCTCAGTCTCCAAACTGCAAAGACTTTTGTGGTGTATGAATGGAAGTCAGCCCCATTGACTCAAAATGTAATTAATAACAGGGATGAGTGTTGTCAGATATCTTTAATAATTGAAATAATTTACAGAGAGATTATGTACAAGCATTTACTGAACTTATATTTTATCATCCCACTTGCTTAACTACTGTAGATAATAGTGTTCACATAGCGGCTTACTGTGAGATTTCTACCTGATAGGGGTGTTCAAAAGTGAAGAGAAGGAAAACCAAACATTCCTGAAAAAATGAGGAATCAATAAAACGTAATAGATCAGTAAAATATAAATAAAAAGAAAACACAGTATCCTGAATCAAGCTGAGCTGTAACCTATCAATTTAATCTACATCTACCTGTATTTTTGCTGAATTAAGATTTTTTTTCTCTTTTTTTTACTACCATGTAGTAGCCTTAAACTCTGTGTCACTTAGTTGCTCTTGAGTGCTCTCAATTCTACAATGTAAAGCTTCTGTTTTGTAGTTGACATGCTGTAACCTCCCTTGTATATATTTATTTATTTGTGAGGTTAAATATGTCAAATATACTTAGCACTATTATGACTGTCCTTGTTACTTTAATGCTAAGTTTCTGCTTCATCATAGAAGAGGGAAGGAATAATTTCTTGTATGTTTTTTCTAAATAACTTGTGAAACAATTTACTGTAGTTCTATCTTTTGCAACTTTGAGGAAACTTGTCAGTGTAATTTGTAATATTAGCCAGTGAAATATAGTGTAACAGGTTTGAAGACGGACTAAAATGGAAAGAAACCTTTTCAAGTAAACATTTGTTATGTTAGTGTTCCAAATAATTAAAGCCTTTTAATAGTGAATGGTTGACTTTTATTTTTCCTTTTTAGTGTATAATGGCAAAAATTACACAGTGGAATTCTGGAAAATAATCTTGTGGTTTTTTAAGTACTTGAGACAGGTAGACGCCTCGCCAAAATGCTGGAAATAAATGTGCAAGACTAACTCCATCTCATCAGGGGAACACATTTTGCAGAATATGCCTTTCTCTTTTGTAATTTACTCAATGCCACATTCAGTGAATGATCTGGAAGTTATGCAATCTCATTTATTTATGGTGGCAGTCGTGTTAGAAATGAAAGGCAAATCAAGGAAGCAGGATATGCTGGGATGATATTTTAAAGTAATACAAATGAATAATCTAAAACTCAGGAGTTATTCCTTTCTGTATGTTTCTCTCCAGCTGAATGTAGTCCATTATCAATACTTTCATTCAGCTTGTAATCATACTTTGATTACTGCTGAAATATTTGATTCAGCCAATCACTTGATTAGTGCACACTAATATATAAGCAATAAATGTCACACACTAATGGCCTACTTTTACTTGCTTACCTCTAAAGAACAGGGAAATATGCTGAAATATGTCAGGTCTGCTCCCCTGTATTTAAGTCTCATCACAGAAAATGCACAGAATATAAGGATTTAGCAGTGATATCTTTCAGAAAGCATTAAAAATAAACCCATGGAAAAGGTGGCATGTTGATGGCAAAATGAGGCTACTGGGTGTGCCTGTGCACAGTCTGTGTGTGTGTGTCTGTGGACACTGAACACTGCCTTTGGGCTTTATACCATGAAGAGTGGGGGAGGACCCTCTGAAGGAAGGAGCCAAGTTTTTTTTTCCAAGTAGAATCTTGGCAGATGCCAAACTTGTAAGGAGTGATTTGCAGCGTTTGGGGGTGGATTTATTTTTCTCCTCATTTCATCACTTTTTAAATACCAAGAACAATTTTATTTTAATCCTCTACTGTTAACAGCTTCCTACTGTAACCCATTGAGTTACATAAAATGCCACTTCATTTTATTACTTTTGAAAGGCTGATCTATAATCAGACACATCTATGTAACTTCAGGGACAGCTACCGAGTTACAGGGCAGCAACGTGTCATTCATGGAGTCATTATAAAAAGTTTTTTATGCATTTACTATATATAAAGATGTAAACCCGTATATGGGTCGGCAAATTAGACAAAGGGCTTAGAAATTAATGTCAGGGAAGTCAATCATGCAAACCAGTCTGTGGAGCAGGCATTTCATGCCCAGCACTCCAGCTGCTGCTATGCCAAGGAGGCTTTCCCCTTCACCCTCAACTTAGCCGGTCTTTGGTTACTTGGTTGATTTATTTTTCAGATCTCCTGGCACCATTGTGACACTTCCATCCTCAAGACAATCATTTACTGTAGTGCTGGAGAAAGGGAAAAGGAAAAATAAAGAAGAGAAAGGGAAACTGAAACTAAAAGAAGGAAAAAGGTAGTTTCCAAGGCCTGCTTTGCATCTTCTTATACTTTTCACATGATGTCTTGGCCCTTGCCCCTTGCCCAGGTTGTGTCACCCTGACCAACAACGGAGACAAGGCCACTGGAGTAGGTGGGACACACCACCATGGCTATTTGTGCATTTGTCAGTGTAAACTAATGTTTTTGACTCTCCAGCTTTAAGCAGAAAATCTGCCATGGTTCTTCAAGGCAACAATTCCAGCATTTCCGTGCTTCAAGACTAACCTAGCAATAATATTTCTGTAGTTCAGAAAGAAGCTAATGCCTCTCACCATGAGGAATCAGTCTGATAAGCATCACACCAGAAATGGCTAAATAAATCTCATAGAAATCTTTTCTGGAAGGATAACCCTTCCTCAGATACATCTGCTCGCTCAAAGCCAGTGCTGCTGTTGTTCTCATTAGAGAACAGTTTTAGAACTCATGAGTTCTAAAGGTGCTCTCCATATGGATTGCTTAACCACAGCCATCTGAGAGCACTTGGAGTGACACAGTTTTCTCGAGGTGTGTTGAGTGATCTACCTTACAAAATAAATGCCAGCTTGATTCTTTAGGCATTAAACAGATAAGCTAAACTTTTTATTCTGAGTATTCTAGTAAGAGTTCTCCAAAAATGTAGCTTTAGATAGATAAGGGTTCTCAAAAATCCTCACCGTATTCCATACATGAATTGTAGGAGAAAGAGCAAATGCTGATAACTCTGGTCTGATGTCTTCTTCCACTGCCAGGTTTTTCCCAATCTGGGAGCCCTCCAAAGGAAGGGGGAAAAGCAGCCGTGGTAGGGGCATGGATCCCTCTCTGTCCAGTGAGCAAAGGACTCCCACCGTCCCTGTCCTGCTGCATTTCACAGGTTTCCAGCACCAAGTGCAGTAAATGCAATAATATGTATTTACAAAACTCCACTCTGGCTTTCTTTTCTGCTTGTCTGGCTCCTGCTTTTCCAGCAGAGGGCAGTGGCATATTTCTAGTTGTAAAATCCAGTGAAAAATGCAGAAAGATTCCTCCATATGTGCACCCGTGCAGAAATAAGTTGGAGAGTTCATACCAGGTTTGTCTATTATTTAGCAATCGGTTACATCACCGGATAAAGCAAATACCCTGCACTCAAGGAAGTGAGGGGAGAGAGCTGTCTGCCTGCATTTGGGCATATTTAGTGGAAAGAGCAATACAGAGTCTCTCTGTATTCTCTCTTGGTGGTTGTTACATTTTCTCCTGTTTTACTGTGAGGGGATGCAATGGAATTAGCAACTGCTACCCTTCTATCAGCTGAGCAAACAGAACCAGGTCGCCATTTCAGGCTTGTACACTGGCTTATTCCAGTACTGGGCAAATGACTGGAACTGCTGGGATGTCAGCCTGTGACTCAGAAATTCACTGTATGCATAACTGTCCAGGGAGGAAAAAACCCCGGCATCTCTGTGTTGACAGTGGCACGCAGATCATACCTCCCTATCACTTTTTCCATCAAGGGCATAGGAACAGATCTGCTGTCAGCTGGATCCTCTGCTCCACATCCTCCTTCCCCACAGAACATATTACCCAGTCACCTCAAGAAAAGTGCAGACTGCTGGGCTACAGACTCAGCTGTACAGCTGCCCCATGGCCATTCTGTCATAGGTCAGGACTGACAAGAAAGCTGCTCCTTTGGAAAGTGGCACCACATTGAAATTAAAATGTCTCGTCTGCAATTCTGGCTTGTACCTGGACTCTCGCTGGTATGTCCTTCTGAATCCACACTGCACCTGCATCAAGCTAAGGGGAGAAGAGATGTCTGGGGTAGATGGCATGAGGAAGGCAGGGAAGGACATTGCCTGCTCTAGCCTTGCTTACTTTTTTTGGAGTATGGCTGCTGTGGCCGTGGGAAGAAGGAGCAGTGGGAAGGGAGGCCCACGAAGGGTCAGGACTTGGTGTATAGAGCAGAGCACAAGACTAGTATGACAGATGTCCTGACACCATCCCTTCTTCAAAGAGCTGTGGTGCTGGTGTAGCACAAGTTCAGAGTCACAGCACAGCTGTTACTGGCACATCACCTTTTGACATCCTTAAACAAGCACAGCTCTACACAAGGCAGGAGCCAGCACGAACTGCCCAAAATTTCTCTGTCCTCCCTACGACCGACGCTTACTTCCTAGGAAAGCAGACATGCCAGTATGCCTCTAGCTGCAAACATCTCCTTGCTCAGAAATGATCATTTTGTAGAATTAACCAAGGTACAGGGTGATCTGGGGGTTATGCAGCACTGCTTGGGTCATAAAGCCACAATCAACAGTGCAGGACAGTGAGGATGCTCCAAAAAGGAGGGCAAGCATGGAAAAATAGCATTTGCAAAGCTTTGCAGGGGGACTGAGTGACAGGGGCTGAGATACTGTGGTTTTCCATGTAGAGTGCCACTAAAAGAGCTCTCAGAGAAGTTTTGTGTTTGCATAGGCCCAGGCTGAGCTCTGTGGGAAGGACAGATCAAGGGGAAGGAGCTCAAGCAGCCTTGCTGGACTTCAACCCATGGGTATCTTCTTCACCCTTTCTTTGGTGTAGCCTAGACATGGTGGTAACTGTGGAGCAAGATTTGAAGCAGTCTGGCTAATACTTCTTGCGTGTCAGCAGGATATGTTCAGGCAGAGTGGGGTTTAAAATGGTCATCCAAAGCAGCCCCTATCCCTTGCTGTGGTTAGGTGGCAGCTTTTACCAGAGATGAGGAACTTACATTTATTTAACTAGATTAGATCCTCCAGATTTTGCACCAGTTTCAGCCAGAGGTATGGTGATGTGAGTCTGTCATGGTACTCCTGAGTTGGCTGGGCAGAACTGACAGAAAAGCCAAATGCTCATTTCATTGCAGAAAAGATCAACCAGAAAAAGATCAGCACAGGCAGAAGCAGCCTGTCCCTGAGAGTGTGACTGTTGGATACTGTTGCTGGGTTACAGCCAGCTGATTTTAACACATCCCACTCTTTTATTTTCATTGATTTTTTTAGTGTCTTTCAAAGATGGGGTTTTTTTTACTTTGCCCCTTGCTTTCACCCAAACTGAAGCACGCTTTGGTTCAGCAAACAGGCAATCCCCCTATCATATTTTATCCTGCCAGGTGTGGTATATGAAGTTTCTTACATTCATGCAAAGAGATCCTCTCACTGTAATCAGACTGGACATCACTTGGAGACTAATCTAAGGATAGTCTATAAATTACCTCCTGACCAAGGCACAGGTGAAGGATATGTCCTAGTGAAGCACCGGAAGACTTTCAGGACAGAGAAAACCCTTGGCCACAGGAGGTGTCTAAGAAGAGGCTGAACCTGGGCTTCCTAAACCCACGCATGCGAGTGCCACCATCGACACACACAGCAGTATCAGGTGACACAGAGACAACCTCCTGCCCTGTGATGATCCTCTTTAATTACATGTAGCTATTTTTACTAACACAGCACACCACTTGAGGAGGAAGGTGCTCCCACAATAAATTCATCACTGCCCTCCTCCTATCTTATTCTCCCCCCTCAATTTTTCAGCTGCAAATCCTTTGTCCGTAACTACTGCCTCATCCACTAAATAGATTCACCCCCTTTGAACAAGGACCCCACAGCCATCACACTCCCACACTGCCAATAACCACTCCAGTAGCCAGCCTATCCCCGCTGCAGCAACAGCCCCTCTCCCTTTACTTACAGGAATACCTTCTGTAGGATAAAGCAGAGATGGCCACGACAGCAACATCTCCCAGCTCTCGAGCAGCCTGGCACTGGCATGGTGCTACGGTGCAGCAGTGACCTGCACACATGCTGGAGGAGCAGGTGCAGGCACCATTGCCACATCACCCCTGAGCCCTGGTCCCTTTGAGAGGTGGGTTGGCAAAGCTCTGGGTTAGGGTTTTAGGCACGTGTATCTCCGGGTTGATTTTGACAGCGATTTTAAACAGGGAGGAAAATTTGACACCCTCCTGAGAACCTTTCTGGTTCCATTTTCCTTCAGATTAATGTCCAGTGTAGGCTTGTGCGGGTTATTTACACAAGAAACCAGGGCTTCTCTCTGGCACCTTTATGGACCAGGTTAAATCTGTGCCAGGGCTTTAGGTATTTGTTTTACTTTTTAACCTTTGCAGTGAATTCATGCAGTTGCCTGTTGTGAGCATGGCAGCTGGCACCTCCTTTGACTCTGCCAGGAAAATCAACAGGCCTTTTTTCCCAGTTAAAAGAAATCATTGCTGAAGATGCTGCAAAAGACATTTCTGTGTTTTCTTTTGGTTGGGTTGAAAAAAGAAGGTGAGAAAGAAGCTTCAGGGATAATGTTCACATGAAGAAGCTTGACTTAAGCTGTTGAGTTGACTCAAAAGTTGACATTTGCCAGGGATGGCAAGAATTAACTTCTCCAACACTTGGGCAGGCAGGCAGAGAGTCTGCTGCAGTACTCCCTGTTTAAGCAGCTGTTTCAGCAGGTAGTCAGCAGGCAATGGGATGGGAAGGATATAAGGAACAACACATACTGCAAATACAGCACATACACACATCCCAGACAGGTCTGAAAAATGGGCTATGTGTTTGTTCTCTGCTTTTTTTTCTGAACCACTGTGTACAAAATCCATCACAAAAGCAAAACACTAGCTGCAATTGTCCCAAAGTCAAGCCACAGAAACTAACAGATAGTTTTCCAGGATATTTGCAAATAAATGTATCAACCCAGCTCCACACATTGAGACATTTAATTAACTGACTTGATTTTTCTTATTTTTCATTCCACAGGAAAAGAAATTCTCCCTTTGGCAGAGAGTCCTTCCTCCTTAGATCTCAATCTCTGCCTAACAGGGTTTTTGCACACAAACCTTGAATTGTCTTGGCGCATACAAATCACGACGGATTTGGCGGCCTGATGATAGGAGCTGCAGTAGCTTATTCCCATAAACCAGACATTTCAGTGTGTGTAGAGCAACCCTGTGACTGTGATTGGCATGTGGTTACTTTCCACCAGCTTGTTTCTTCCGTGGATGGCACAATGCCAAGAGAAGCATTTTAATATTAAGGTGGCTGGGGAAAAGCAGCAGATGCAATAGCTGGGAAACAAAAAAAATATTGCTTTATGAAGTGTTTTGGCTCGTTTACCTGTTCCAAATAATTACTGATGACTAAGTGCCTGAGTTCAGGAAACAAAGGTTGTTTGTCTTGCACAGTTTCATTTGTCCGGTTTGGGATGGATAGGGTCCACTAAACCAACACCCACATGTAAAGTAGGAAACTCACAGAAATCGTTTTCTTCATATCAGCTAAATCAGGATCAGAATGCTTCAACTCTTTCGCCCTATACTTGCAATTTATTTCTTAAACCACACTTTGTTAGGGGATGAAGACCATCAGCTTCACTCAGGCTGATCAGAGCCCTCCTACCTTTCCCAAATACTGATACAGACAGAGCCCAGTATGGTGCACAGCCTCACTATATACTTTTGGGGTTTCTAGCATGGATGTCCTTTCAGCGGGGCATTAGCGCTGTGGTTCCCCAGGACTTGCTTATCTATTGCAACAAAAGGCACAAACAATTACTATGGATTATCTGCTTCAACATTTTATCAGGATCCATTTAGCTGCACAGCAATAGCTTTTAGGTTTGACTAGTTACATGGCATATATTTTCACTGCAGAGGTAGAAGAAGCTTAAAGCCATGGGTGGATGCTTCACCATATGTCATCTCCTTGGCTGGCCTCTCACATCCACGAAGCTGGACATCTTTTCTCAAGCACTCAGGCTTCCCTTTCCATAAATATTGGGACTCAGTCTTAAAATGAAGTTATTGCCATTTAAAAAGTTTGCCCTACCCTCCTGAGTCATTAGGACTGTCAAGGTGAAGGTTCTTCATCCACCTCTTTTTCTCCAACATGTTTTACCTTCCAGTTGTGACAAGTTAAGGATTGAGCTCCCTACTGCCAGCCCTCACTCAGCCGATGCACCCTGAATTGCTGTAGCAGAGCATTGTGCTCAGGACCTGAATGCACTGATTTATCAAGTGTGACATGCTACTGATGGCTTCTTCTTGTGCCTGTGAAACTGGGTGTAACTAGCTGTATAAAAAACAATAAAGGATTGCTTGTGATGCGATGATTTTGGTCATAACAATAAATAATTTCAGAGTGGATGATTGAGGAAATAGTATTTGCTATTTGTAGCCTTATTAGTTGAATGATCTCTGGATATAAATGAAATTATAATCTCTAAAAGGCAGAACATCAACTTACAAGACCATTGGATAACATATATGTAGTGTTTAAAAAATCTGAACTTTTTTGGGAGAAAAAATAAAAAAGAATAAATCCTTTACCGTACTGGATTTATCATGCTTTTATCAGCAGAAGGAATGCTGCTTCCAAATTTATGGCAGTGGAGTTTTAGATGAAAACAGATTTCAAAGTCCTGAGTACAGAAAAGGGAATTGCATCTGATCAGCTACTGCCTGAGAGCGAATGAACAGCACATCTTGCACTTCTCAGTCTGAGAGGATATGAAAACATCTGCAAGCACACTTACTGAAAGGTAAATCAACTATCTCCACTTGTCTGGATCAATGCATCGATTGCAAGAAACTGTCAGATAGCTTAAACCAACAGCAAATTTAAGACTCAGGCATGAACCAAAACTAAAAAATCAAGGCAAAGAGCAGCCATAAGTTCTGTCATTTATCTCCTGAAAATGTGAAACTCTGAGATAAAAGCCACCCTGAGTCTGGTCCCAAAGGCTGACCCAGGATTATGGCAGGTGACTGCTATGACACTGCACCAGGCAGACTGGGTCACTCATCTGACTTACAGTGAGATGTTCAGGCTTGAGCATGGTCCTTCTGGGACAATTTATATTGGTGAGGGGCTTGGCACATGGCCTGGCCTCTGAGGAAGGGACCTGCCAGTGTGCTCCTCTGAGCCACTTTTCTCCTGAAAAACAGGGGGTGAGGGAGAAGGAGGGAGCTATTCAGCGTGTAGCCTGACTTGTGGACACCATGTACATCCCTACTGGGAATCTGGGAGAGCTGCTGCACTCCACACTGAGATCAAATGGAGCCTGACAAGAGACAAGGCATTACCAGGGCAGTCAAGCACTAATAAATCCTGAGCCCTATGAGCCCAGTTCAACCTGCTCAGTGGGAGTTTTTATAGAGCACCACAGGATTTCCCCCACCAGGAAACTGCATTACAGAGCAAGACACCATCTCCCCTTTTCCTCTGATTCCTGGCCCTTTTCATCTTGCAGTTGCTATGCCACTGAAACAAAACTTTCCTCCTGACAGCAGTGCTAAGCAAAGCTCATTTTGTGCAAGATCATAGTTCCAAAGTCGTCTTGTCCTCAAACTTCCCATGGATCTCCTGGTGAGCACTCTGGCACTCTGAGCACACCGGCACTTGGAGGCAGACAGAAAGCAGAAAAGAGACACTGCTTTCTAAGCGCCCTGCTGGCACCCTCAGATCCTCGCGCTCTTTATCTCAGCCCCAGGCTTCATCCGTGACCCTCAGCAGCGCCACATCTCTCGGTATCTGTGTTCCTCCGGCAGCAGCTCGGAGATAACTCGGAGCAGGGCACTATTCTTAGCCGGCAGCCGGTGGCAGGTGCGGCCGTGGGCACAAAGCCACACGTGGGAAGGTGGCAGAGCACAGATCCCATCCCGCCGAGCAGCCCCAGGCCTTCAGGAGAGCTGGGGGTGCTCAGGCATGAGTGGATGATTAAAAATAAGCTAACTCAGGCCCGGGGGACTGAAACAGTTAGAAACAAATCTTATCTAGAAATGTAGAGGAATAATCAGTGATAAGCAGCCATGGAGTAAGTAGTGATAAGCCATGTGGGAAGCTTTTGCCACCAGAATCGATGCTGCTGGTTGCAGCTGTAGCTGTGCCTGTGTTCTTTGTTCTTCTGTTCTTTCTGACAGAAGGGTCAGAAATGCAGAAGTGGAAGTTTTATCTTTCTTTGATTTGTTTCCTCTCTGTGAAAAGGGCTGCCACACGCTTGCCTCTATAAACCCAGGTCAGCTTCTGTATGGAGCAGTTCATGAAAACACACCTTAGAGGGAAGGCAGGAAAAGGCAAAAGACACTGAGATTCACCCATGACTCTAAAGAGACCCTGACTCATGACCAAAGCTTTTCCTAGGAAATCTGTCACATACCAAATATTAAACTTCTGTCCAGTATAATTGGCTTCAAATCCTGGTGAAGATGCAGATAAATTGATTCATAAGCTATAAGGAAAAAAAGACGTTAAAGAGAAGTAAGAGAAAATGTTGGAAAGGTCTCAAATCTTTTACTGGAATATGTTAACACATTATATATTTTTAATTCTCCAGCTTCTTTTTTCAATTTAAAACACAAACTGTATATACAAAAAACCTGCAGACACTGACAGATGTTTTCCTTTTACATATTTGTGTTTCTAAAAAGAAAACCACTATGGGAAATAGTGGTCAAAACAACGTTTTGGTTTTTGTCAGAAATCACTTTTTGTTCCACATTGGTTTCAAGGCTGTGCTTTCCTGAGTTCAGAGGAGCCCATCTGTGCCTGAGCAGTGCCACCTGACTGCAAGCAGTGCTGAGGATAACACATTTTTCCTGTTCTGGAAATTTTTCCTGCTTAATAGAGGGAAAATCCATTGAAATGAGAATTTCCAGCAGAGGATATAATAATTCAAGGCACTAGCATAAGTTTTTTCTGAACTCACCCAGTGCAGACATCCAACAACTGAGGACATTGCAGGCTGAGGTGTATGGCTGAATTTAAAATAGTTTTACGGTCCTTTGAGTGGACAAATAAGGTTGTAGTAGTCAGTTTCAGAGCTGCCTCAACCTCCTGCCATCCCCTCAGGCAGCTTCCTGAGCAGTCATTTCTATTTTATAGGGTTTCATATGGCTCTTTGCAAGTATGAATTTCATCTCACCTAGTATCAGCAGAGTAACTGAGTTACATGTTGTACATGCAAAACTTGATTCCCAACACATCTGCAAAACCGGTGCCTGCATCCAACTTCCACTCAGCACCAGGGCTGCAGGGAAGCCACCTAGCTCCTGTAGCAGTGTGACCTGCAACTCACTCTTCAAACTTGTCACCCCAAAATACCTTCTGGCTTGTAGGCCATTCCTTGGGGCACTCTTCTTTGGTGTTGAGGGGGTGAGTCAACCCTCTAGATGCTACCTCCTGTTGGGTTCAGAAAAATTGGATCATCCTCAAGAAAAAGCAGGAGGGAAAAAAGAAATCCATGTGGAGGAACTGAATAATAAACAGCTGCAGCAGAAATGCCTGATTAGTTGCAACTGTGAGGTCCCCCAGTTCTGCAGCACCTGGCTGTGAATTTAAGGGGCCTATAGCTACCTCGAAGTCAGTTTGGGCCTTTTTTTTCATTCTCTAAGAATATCAGGCAAATAAGAAGTTGTAGATGTCTTTGTGATGTTATTGCTCATCTGTAACAATTTTTGCCATTTCACTGACTGTTTTTCTACATTTGCACGGTGTCTGGGGCTTTTTAGCATGCCAGGTAGACTGCTGTGTGAAGACAGGTTTCCCATGATAGCACGGTACACAGAGGTGCAGAGCAAAGCTGTTGTACTCCCCACCTCCCATCCGAGCTCTTAATTGAGTTTCCCTTCTTTCAGGTTTACATTCTTTGAAAAGGATGAGAAAATAATTGTTTCTCCTCCTTAATAGTGGTTATCAACACCATTCTCATTCCGAATTCAAAACACAGCACAGTAACAGCTACTGAGAAGAGATTAACTCTATCCTAGCTGAAACCAGGACAAGAGCCCAGAAAAAACATCCCTAGGAAAGAGATATTTGTTACAATCTGACTCAGCAGCAAAAGCAGTAACTCACTGAACATTGGCAGAACACCACTTAAGAGAAGCCATAAAAGTAAGAAGAGGTTTGCCTGACTGTATGTGTTGCTTCTTGCTCTGTATCTGGCTGGTGAATGGAGAATTCAGTCTCTGGTATGGCCAAACCAGAACATTCTACAATGTTAAATTGCTTGGAAAACCTCCTCCTGAAGAGAACTAAAAGTTTGCAACTAATTTCAATGTGGTCATGCATTTCAGTTTTTTTCATTCTGGTCATTTGGTCAAAAGAGGTTTCAAATATTTTGGTGTGAAAATCTGGGAAATATATTTGCAAATTTTAGAGTCAAAAATTCCTAGGAATTTGTACAGGATGCAACCAATTAATTTCTCCAGATAAGCAGAGCATAATTCATTTACTACGTTCACAAAATCTACTTCTGTCAGACTTGCCTAATTTTTATGCTAAAGATTGCTTACCTTAAGTGATGTTTACTGCCTTTTGACACTGTTTGAAAGATGCACTAAAAAAAATGAGGGGAAACTATCATTATACAAAATTCCAATCAAATTCTCAAAATATTCTGATCAAAAATAGGAATAATTTTCTCTAAGTACCACAAGATTAAATAATAATACCACTAGGTTGTCTTATAATTGCATTCTGCTTCTTTGAACAATTAGATGCACTTACATTTTGAAGCACTTCCCTGCAAACATGAGGATTAGACATGAATGCTTTACTTTTTAAATGAAATTAAGACAAGCAAACAAACAATCACAGCTTCAGCTGGCATAAATCAGCATAGTCACACTGGTGGAATCACGGTTTATGTTGAACTGTTTCCGTTAATAATCACAGGTTCTTCCCATACATCTTTTTGCCACTTCATTTATCTCACATGCTGCTTCTTTCCCAGTCCTGTAATGAATTCTAAAGAATTAAGATATGAATTGCTGCAAAACAATGCATTTTCCTTGGGACAGCCTGAACCCTTTACTTTGAATAGTAACTGATGCAGCTACAGGCTAAAACATTTGTCCCTGCAAGAGGTCTTCTCTTAGTGTCTATAACTACTTCTAGTAAACGTTCCCAAAAACTTAAGCAGTTAACTTAGGGTCTCACTGTGGTCTTGTAACACACCACAACCGATTGCAGTGTAACAGCCGTGCCATAAGACCTCAGGTTAGGTCAGAATTAGCTCCACAGGCTCCAGTGACCTGATATGCATCTACACAGGGCAACCAACAGAGCTGTATGAGCGCGAACACATCAATTTCTACCTCTCTGCTAATTCTGCCTTGGTTTTGGTTGTCTCGCTCTTCTTGCTGCTTTTCTCTTATGGGTCACTTGGGAGGTCAAGGTGAGGGGGGAGAGTGCTGGATCCCAGCCTGGGAAAGCTGCAGTTCCTTTTGTGTTTACCTGTTTGGACCCACTGGTTCTCAACAGGCTTTGAGGGCTCCGTGTGCTCTTTTCTTGCTGGAATCCAGACCTATTCCTTCTTTTCTCAGAATAAAACACCAGCCCAGACCCAAGACTGGAAGAACTGAAGATAAATTGAAGAGTCACAGATTTTTGTGGCCTTGGCGCTCTGCTTTTCTCCCATTTTAGGGAGCTTGTTCTTGTTTTCCTTTCTCTATTGCCATTGTTGGGGCTGCAGCAAGTCTAAGTGGTGTAAGAAGACTCCTCACAAGGTTAGATTTCTCAGGTTAATAGTCCTGTAACATGACTTTGCTCATAGCATTTTATAGCCACAAATAATATAACTGTCTCTTGGTGCCTGGTTGCCAAAGTAGCAAAGAAGTGCTAAGTGAAAGGTCTATTTTACATTAGCCATAATCCCTTTTAAACTGAGTGCTTCAGTTTGTAATTTCCTGTCCTAAACTACTGGTGATTCTTTTTGTTTAACTTCTATGTTGAAAATACCTCATTTCAGATATTTTAACACAGTGATGTTTCTACATAAGTTTAAAAATTCCAATTATAATATAATTTTAGAATCCAAAACTGCTTTATGGGCTGGCTCACTGCATCTTTTTTTCTTGTTCTTTTATTCTTTTATAAAAAGCAAATTCCAGTTGTGAGTTCATGAGCTGTAATAGAAAGAACATGCATATCTGGGCTCAATAGACTACAAGTACAATTTACAGTTTATGAAAGGGAATTCTTTCCACAGACTTTTTTTTCTAGTTCACCAGACAGAAGCAATTTTCTGGTTTATTCTTTGTCCCTTTCCAGAGGTTCTGTTTCAGCAATAGACCAGGTTCCATTCACTACCACACAAGGATCACAAAATGCTGCCAACCCTTGAGCTTATGATAATGTTTTTCAAACATGTGCAGCACATTCCAGTATAGAACTGATGATATTCAGGGGAAGAGCATGGAGGAGAAATAAAAATCAAGAAATAGGAGAGAAGGGGATGCTCACTTCATGGTACTGCCAGCCACACTAAACAGTATCTGCTCCACTGTGGCTTTTCATGTGTAGAGGGTGGTCTAGGGAGAACCTCAGAGACAGAGAATTCTCTGTCTCTGGGAATATATACCACTCTTTGATGTCACCCTTCCACCCAACGCTGTGCATGGACTACAACAGAGGGAAAGGGAAAGCTAGTACTTTTAGAAAAGACAGCCCTGAGTGAGGACTGAGGTCCTGGAGTGGCCAGTCCCTCCCACACTACTGCTCCTTTCACTGTCAGTGTTTGTGCCACAGCCAGATGGGGTTTGGTGTATGACAAATTGATGGCATCAGACTTAAAGGCCCTGAACATGTCACTGATGATGATGCTTTTCACTCTACCTCTCCAGAGAACCTTGATCTTTCTCAAATAGCACAGGAAGGAATCCCTTAAAGCAGCAGGGGAATATAGCAAATGCAAGTTCAATACAGCATCTGTAGACAAACACGTAAGAGTACTGTAAGGAAAAAAATTAAGACAAAAAAGGTTAAAACTTTGTATTTGCATAAATAGAATATAATCATCCATTTTAGATTAAGCCATGACAGTATTAAAATTCATTTCTTGTCCAAAGCATAATATTTTGCCTATGTTTCACAAGAAGTGAATTCTCAGGAGATTTAAACCATGATTTTTTTGTCTTACCTAAAACAGAAGCATTCAAGTATTTATATATACTTGAAACTTACTACCCTTGCAACATATCTGAGTTTCCTCTGCTTTTTTGATTGCATGGTGAGAATGACACGATTTATATGTACTGGCCTGTAAGTCTGTCTTCTGTCAGTATTGCAGCAGCAGTGGTTCAAACATTTTAAGATAAAATTCATCTTTGCAGGGAGATTAGGAAAGCAGAAAACATTTAAAGTTGATTCATAAATTCTGTATCTCTTCCCAATTTTTCCATTAAAATTTCTAACCACAATAAAATGCCACTTTGGTTCAGACTGACAGTTCATCCATCTGTTGTCTGGCCAACAGAAGATATGTACAGGTACTTTGGGGAAAAGTATAAAATAGCTATATCTGAAGTGAGTGCTGGTATCCCCCCTCCTCCCCACACCCTGTGTGCAGTACTCTACATTATATTTCATCTATAATTTTATTCCTCTGTTGCCTCATACTGTGCTATCACACTCCAGTTTCTTACTGTCGTGTTTCCCCTGCGTATCCCAAATCACCTTCAGGTTTCACCGCCTCTCTGTTCTGCTCACAAATCGTGTATGGGTATTAACAGTACAGCCTGCAGTAATGTGTCTCTCCTGGGGCTGCATTAGTAACCTCATTCCATTGCTAAAAGTTTTCATTCTCTATCTTTTAGCAGTTATTTGCTCCAAAGGGGCTTCTTTCCTAGTTGGAGGGGGTTTTAAGGGTTTTTAGGGTTTTCAATACCTTTGGCTAATGATCTTGCTGAAAGCTTGTAGAAAGTCCATATATACTACATGGATCCACATATATTACTTACTAAGGACTCTAACAGCTCTGTGAGGCATAACTGCCCTGACAATAGCCATATTGCCTGTTCCATTTTGTAATGCATTATCCAATATCTATTTGTTTTGTTCTTTATGAAGCTTTTTTTACTGATTTTCCAGAATGAAAAATTAGACCCACGTGTCTACACATTCCAAGGCCACTCTTCAGTGACTGAAGTTATCTTTGTCAGCTTTCCTTTCTTTGGTGTTGCTGAAAGTTTAAACTATATGTTATTCCCATGTGCAATAGTTTAGTAATTTTATGTTTGAGATTCTTCAGAACTCAGGGCACCATCAGTATCTAGTCCTGGTGATCTGTAACGTTTGTCCTTCATCATCCAAAAGCCTGAAATGGAAATACCTGCAAGAAATTCTGTTATGGTTTGCATGGTAGCCTGACCTGAAAAATATGTGGGGTCTTCTGCTTTGACAAAGTCTTTCTAATTGTCTATGTGCAAGGCTTTCTCCTGCCAATGAAAGGAGAAGGCATCATGTCTTTTTCTGGGATCCTCCCTTCCTTCAGGCTGTGCCTCGACACACAGACAACATCACCCAGGCAGCAGCTGGCTACAAGTGATGCACAGCAGCAGTTCTCTTCTGGGCCCCTCACAGAGCCTGGCCAGTCTTCTCGCAGTGGCTGTTACCTCATGGCATCAGGAGAAAAATGGTTTAATGACCTTCTCTATTCATCTAATTGCTTTTTGTTTGTGGCTACAAGGTACCCTAGGCGGAGTCAGCCATTTAGCATTACGCCCCTAAAAATCTGTATATAATCTGTACGTGCTGCCACTGCAGCCTCAGCATTACCTGTAATGTCAATGAAGTCTGTGTCCATCGAGGTCTGCCACTGGTGCTGCCCCGCAGGCGTCTCACAGCTGATAGGGTGTTGAAAGAATCTTGCAACAGCTTACCAGAAGAAACATGATTTAGGCATGTTTTACGAGACATAAAAAATGAAGATATTTGAGGAGCAGGAGAAAAAACACTTCATTTTTAAACGACAAGGGAAAAGGGAGCATTCTTCTGGAGTTGAGCTATGCATTCTGATGCAATAAATTTCCATTTCTTAGCAGTTAAGCCTGGATTCCCACTTTCCATGATTATGATTCCTAAAAAGCAAGAGGAAGTAATAACCTCATAGATATGAATTTAAGTGAGGCTAGATGAGTCACTAGAAATATTATGAGAGAGCCCTCCTGGAGTGATAAGTCTGAATTAGATGTATTAACAGGATCTTTCTAGCTCCAAATGCCATGCCTTAACTAAGATTTTCCATAGTTTACTCAGAGTGCTAATTCACAACTTTCCCCCACATGCACACCCTTCTTTAGAAAATCTAATATTGGCTATGTCAGGAGAATGGATGTAGGTTTTCCCGAGTCTTTGTCCTCATTCAGGTTCATCCATTCCCTCTTCCTCAGAGGTGTGTAGAACAGTCTGTAGCTTGACTGCATATGACAAAGGTGCATAATTTTTAACAACACAGGGGGGCTCATTCTGGACTCTTCCCAGCTCCTTTTAGTATTTTCCTCAACTTCCTTATCATTCCCAGTCCACGATAATTTGGCTTTATTTTTAATTGCCCTGAAAACCCCCTTATTCAGGGGGAAGAAATAATTCACAGCTGGTACGTTCCTTAGTGCCTTTGCCAACCAAAACATAGTGCTTGCCTTTTACTGGCAACATGGTTATCATGATTCAAGCCACTTGGCTCTTCTGTTAGCTCTCTGGCATGTAAAGGAAAATTCACACCAATGAAGAAGAGAACCATCGAGCCATTAAATATATTTATTTGAATATTTAATTCTTTGGCTCCAGAGAAGTGTCTAGGGAGAGCTCCATGTTTAACAAGGGGGTTTACTGAAACCACGCCCTCAGACAGGACTTTTGCAACTTGCTGACTCTTGCTGAACACCTCTCTTCAAAAAAAAGGCGAAAATCCATATTGCTAGAGACACTAAAAGATAAAACCAATCCTTTCTAATGCAGGACTGCAAGGTGTTACTGCTAGAACAGGAAATCCAATTCCCAATGACACCACATGTGGTTATGAGGAAATTATTCTCCTCTTAGTCAGACACTCTGGGTAATAAGCTTTCCAGCTTTTTTTGACTTCCGTCAAATACAACGATCCGGGGAGTCTCACCCGTCAAGCACTTTCAAACTTAGACAACCCATCTTCTTTGGAATCTTTAGGCTTGAGCTGAACCTTGCCCATTTCCAAAGAAACTGTGTTTGGAGCACAGGCTCAGCAGCTCAAAGACCACTTGGCCACAGTGTTGAAAGAGTTATAGCACAAACTAGGAGCTCTACTTGTCATAGGTGCTACATGGGAGCATGGTCCCTCCTCATTCCTCCTCCTTCCTGTAACTGCAATGAGCCAAGGCATTATCCCTTATGTGTCCTTTCCTGTCATGAAACTGAAGAAACCTTACAGGTCTATAAATGAGATAAAAATGAGAAAGGCAAAATCAAGATCATACATAAGACATGCAGAGCAAAGAAAACTTTTTTCTTCTTCTTCTTCTTCCAAATGAAATGTTGTACCATAAGAATTATCGCAACATTAAAAAGACAGCTTAGATAAAATCAAAACCCCAACAGGAAATACAATAGAGGAATCATTTTTGATCCAAAAGATTTCATTTTGAATGAGGTTTTAAACATAAAAGGGCAGGCAAAACCCCAGTAATTTTAAAGTTGTATTTTTTTAGCAAATCGAATGGACAAAACTCCTAAAAATAATATGTTCCTAAGGGATGATCAAATAAATCAGTCAAATGCCTGGGAAAGGAGGTAGTTTATTAAGAATTGGGAAAGTCCTCTTAGGAAAACTTCACTGGATTGTCTAGATGAGAAAGAACAGTACTGTGATGACATAAAATCATTTCTTTTTTCCTTCTGTACACCAGTGAGTTCTAAGGGAAAATGTGGTTTTTTCTATGACAATGCTATAAATTTGTCTATACAAATCTGAACTGGCATGAGTGACAGCTGTCAAGGTTCAAATCCATTTTCCTAATGAGCCCTATTAATCACAAGGAAGCAAGTCTAACAGGAGAGACCCATTCCCTAAACCAATCTATCACAATTGGTCAAAGTGCTCAGTCCAGTTGTTCTTAGAAACAGCTAAGTTGTCCAGTTGTTCTTAGAAAATTAATCCTGATTTTCTAAGAAAATACTTAAGATGTTGGTCGCTGGCACCACTGAGTTCTTGGTCTCTGAGATGACATTGCCCACAGGAACTGTCATTTTTGTGCTAGACTAACTGGTAAAAAAATCCCAAATACACTATGTTCAAGGACTCATTACCCACACACTTTTTCATATTTATAAAGCCATCTGTGTACTAATGAAAATAACGCCTTTTGAAAACTAAGTTAAAATATCCCTAACTCAACAGAAGAAATATTATTTATTTATTTGCTTTATCCTTGGCCGAGGTCTAGCCTTTTGCAGGCCAGCAAATAAGTTTATGTAAGTTATATAAGCTTTCAGGATCTACCTATTTTCTTCATCATTAAAGGGCAAAACATATTAAATTTGGAAATATTCCCCCATGGCCTAAAACATCTCATCAGTCACAGACTCGTGTTTGTGTTGACATCTTTTTCCTTTCCCTCCAAAGAAAGGAAGTTGGCTAAGCAGAACATCTGCCTAGAGCCAATCTTTTCCCCGAAGGAATCTGGTGCTTATTTGAGTGAGATTAAACTACCAGTTTCCAACAAATATTTGTGAGAGGGGAATAGGAATAAAAGCATTGAAAGTAATTGCTTGGTCAATTTAAACACTTGCAGAAGCAGAGCTTCTCTTTCTCCAAAATGGCAATAATAATAACTTTAGGCCTCTTGACAGTAAATCTTTCTCCTTGATGCCTCACAGTTCAGTCTAGGGCTACAGATATGGTTATTACATGTTCAACATATGTCATGAAAAATTCCATCCCTGAAAAGAATTTTCAAACACTGAGGAAACCAATTTGAAGAAAATGAGAAAAATAGACAGAAAGGAGACATATTTGTGTCATTTCTGTTACCCATGCACGTGAAAGAGAAGTAAACTCAGTTGGAGAAGGGAAAGGAAGGCTTTGAATAGACTGTATAATGGCATCTATCTGATTGGAAGGACCAAACCCTGCTTTGTGACTTAGAATCCTAAACTTTAGTGTATTCTTCTATAATGTGTTCTTAGAATTGATTTAAAAATATAAAGTAAAAAATTTGGATAAGAAGAAATCAGGAATATGATACCTCCATTTTTTGTGTAGGAAAACAGTCAATTAAAAACCCTTTTCAGTTTCCTCCTTTGAGAAAAGATAGGAAGTATTTGCAGGTAGCACTGAGCACAGGTGAGAGACACAGAGAAACAGAGACTCTGTCTGTCATTTTGCATTTCCTTAGCTTTTGCCAGTTACCACCACAGCCTCTAAATATTTGCTTCTGGGCAATACAACACTCCCCAAACCTTGGTCACACTGAGCTTCCCAGCACCCATCTCATCCCCAGGCCTCCTAGGGTCCACAAAAGGCTGACTCTGGCCATGGGTATGCCTGCAAGCAAATTCATTTGGCAGTTCAAGCACATGGGAGACATGGGCTTGTGCTTCAAGGTCCTCTTGGCTTGGACAAAGTGAAGTCCATTTCTCTTCATCTGAATTCAGGCCCCATGTGACCTATCCTCCTCTTGGCCCACGCTGGGAAGTTTGAGGGTTCTGTGTCTGATCCCACACCCTCCCCATCCAACCTATTAAACTGGTTCATGTGCCACTGCCTCCCTCCTTCTATATTTTTCTCAAATCTGTTCCCTTGCTCCATTTGCCTTTTCTCAACCTCTGGCTATTGTCATGGGTTGCAGCTCCAGTCATAAGCACTGGTTTAGTTTCAGCACAGAGACACGAGGATTGATGAGGAATGAGGAAGGACAGAGATGTTCTCTGCTGCTGCTGTTGTCAGCAGTCTGGTTCGTGCTTCATTCTCACTCTGCCCCACCACTGTCACCTCCATTTCTCCAGGCCTTGCCCTGGAAATCCAGTCCAATGGAATGACTATCAGGGATCTGAGATAATATTCAGGTTTCCACTTACAAACTGAGGGTGCCATGAACATGTATTTAAACGTTTTGCCTTCAGACCTTCTGAAGACTGATTTATAGAGGATTCAGTGAGGTTTGCCTACTGTATAAAGTGTGAGCAATCAGCACTTGTCAAATACCAGAATTTTGTAAAAAAGCAAATCTCTGGCCACTAATAAGCTTACTGGGAAGTTCCCCTCCACATTTCAGTATCTCTCAATAAAAAGCTCATCATTTCTGGGGCTAAGGCTTTGAACATTATGCTGCCTTTTTAATTTGCAAAGAAAGGGGCCACCCCACTGCTTTGAGACTTGAGGAGGCTCACCACGGCATTGCTCAGACCAGAGGAGGTTAGTCACACTGAAGAGAGATCCACAGTAGTGAACAAAAATTGTTTCAGCCATAAATGAGCTGTCTACCCACAACCCAAAAGACATTCATATTTTTTGTCTTTTCAAGACCATAAGCATTTTGTTATGCAGGGAGCATTATCACCTCTGGTGGGGTTTGACTGAGAGGAGATTTACGAAGTGATCGTAGATAGCTGAAGGAAACCTGAAGGCACACAGTTGTATCTTGCACTTCAGAACTGCTCTGGCATTTAAATACTCATGTCTGTCTCTCTAGGGCACTCACCAGGCCCGTTATCTCTGTCAGGGAGTACATCCAGACTGCTCTCTAGACAGGCAGGCCATCAAGGCAAAAGTATGAGTGGGTCAGTGGTCAGATAACTGTTTCACCATGTGGTTTCATACCCTGATTGTTAATCCTGCATGAGTAAAATTTTGCTGAGCTGTATGCGCAGCATATGACCTTGCCAATGTCAGCTGAGATGAGCCTTCCATCCTTACCATCCAGAGCAGGTGAAAAGTGGCTGTGTTTTAAGCCAGGTTTTCTCTTCTATTTGGACAACTTCCTTACTTCAGGATTGAACACTGAGCATACCTGCCTGTGCATTCATTCATGTCTTTAGGTAGTACCTCCTCTAACTTCCCAGGATGCACAATGATTTTGTGAGGTCCAGACCAATACTGCAAATAGTGTCATCATGTGATCTTTTGTGGCTCAAGCTGAAATACAGAAAAATCCATGGAAACATAAGAAAATCTTGGGTTTTACTGTGTGGTTGTCAGAACACGGGAAGACACTCAGACAGGTTGTGGCATTTTCACCCTTGTGGATACTCAGAATCTGACTGGTCATGGCCCTGAGCTCCCTGCTCCATCTGACCCTGCTCTAAACAGGGAGGCTGAGCTAGATTGTCTCCCTTTCCACCACAGCTGTTCTGAGATTCTGTTTTTCATGAGCCGTTTCACATATATAGGCCATAAGGAAACTTTGTGATAGCCTCTCACACTCTATGATGGTCATTAAGAGTCCCAGAGAAGACTTTACCTCCTGCTTACTGTTGGAACTGAGGTCTCAGCTGCAGTTAGATGCCAGAAAAAGCTTCTCGGGGGGCAGAGAGGGAAGGCTGTGTGACAGCATTGTAATGAAAACATGAAAAGATGTGATGTAATGATTTTGAAGTCTCTAATGCATCAGAATGCAAAGCAGATGTTGAAGAAGTTTCAAATTAAAAAAAACTTACGGATATTCAGTACTTTAAAAAAAGGTTGATTTGTTTTTTCCAGAAAAAAAACTATGTTTTTCCTACTGCCATTAGTGAAGAACATGTTAATGAAAACAAATTTCCAATGCACTTTTGATGTCATCTGATAGTAAGATAAGAAATTGCGGTTCCCATTTAAACTTCAGTTTTCATGATGCAAAACATCACTAGCGATGATGTCATACCACCACTTCCATGGTCTATATTTATCCAGCACTCATATCCTGACTGGGTTGTAAAATTTGATTAATTCCTTCTGCATTCCCCACAAAAATGTCAGCATCACTTGCATTATGAGAACAAAATAACGATTTCTTGCACACTGAAGTCAAGTCAGCTTTCAAAAATATGTTTGTAAGTAATTCATATAAATTCTTGCTCATTGCAGTAGCATAAAATTTGAGAAAATATGATAAAATATTCTTTGATAAATAATAACCTTATTTTCCCACAGCTGTATTTTTTATTCTTACCTACTATTTTTAATGGCTCTGGAAAATATTTCCCTTCCATTTATTTGCATCCTCAACTGTAAACTAGAATTGCTGATGATATCAGGATAGACTTTGGAACAAAGTTCATTAAATATTGTTAGCCTAACTCTGCAGTCCCTAAATGGCTAAAGTTTCTTTTAAAATTAATGTGAGGTTGCTCTGTAAGAGAACTTAGCATTATTATTGTACTGCACTATGCACCATTGTTCCAGACATCATTAAGCACGGCGCAAAAACATATGGTGAAAAACTTGCATGAGGAGCACAAAAATACTTATTGCTAGCAATGCATGACTATACAACTCTAATAATCATTATAATGACAGGCACTTGTTAGAAATTTTGGGATATAATTTTTTGTTGCTAGGTTTAACACACATATAATGAAGAGTACTTTTTTTCCTTCTTAAAGGAAACAATTACAAAAACAAAAGTAAAAAAAAAATGCTATGATTATAGCTATAGAGAAATAGTCCTTTGCCTCACCATAGTACAAAGGTAACATGGACAAGACTGATCCTGCACAGTGCTGTTAGAAGTTGAAAATGTGGAAGTGTGAAAGGCATGGTTATGTCTTTACCTGGAGTGCTCACAGCCTGCAGCTTGCCTTCTCCAGTGAAGCAGAAACAGATCTTTTGGTAGGTTTCTAGCAAAAAGATGCAGACATTTACACTACCAGCCTGTGCAATGCCTTAGACAGGATAAGCTTTAAGATCAGATAGTCCTTATGTGCCAAGGTTTAAATTGTTTGGATGCTATTTAGGCCTGGAGAATCTGGGCCAATTTAGCCAGCCATGTTACATGATAAGCAGTGCACAGCAGGAAACCAGAATTATTTATGAGAAGAACAGCTTGAAGTTTGTTTTATTTCATGGTGCTTTTATAAAATGGCAGGTTTTCACATTTTAAATAATTAGAAGTATTTCAGGTAAAGAAATTACAGGACTTGCTTATTCAATAAATAATCCTGGAACTTTAGTTCTAAAATAAGGATGGGTTGAAAACATCTCTAATCTAGAGTGGGTTTGTCAGTTCAGGCATTGTGCATTAAATCTAATACTAAACAAAAGGAATTAGTATCCCCATTCATAAACTAAATTTCCATGTTTGATTGCACAACTCTGAAATTCCTGAATGCCAGACTTTGAGATACACAGAAACGTAAGTTTCTGAGTCACAATCTTAATTATCCATGAGGTATCACAGTGTCACAAAATGTCATATCATAATTAGACTTGGTTTATCTCAATATATTCTTTTCAATGTAAATGTCTAAAAAAGCAATAGACACAGGAATCCATGCCAGTTTTGATAAGAAAATCTTCTACTTTAAGAATATTGTCTTTTTAAATTATTAGTTGTCATATGTACTGCCACTAATCAGAGAAATCTTCCAGTGACTTGTGTATCAAATTTTATCTGGCAAACAATGTTATTTTGTCCTGAGTGTCGACATCCTTTATATTCTACTGATTAATTAACATTAATTGGATAATAAAAACAAGGGGGTGGTGTTTCTAGAAATCATGTTTGCCATGGAATACGGCTGATTCAATAGGTCTAGTACTCAGCAAAAGAACTCAGAAATCTACACCAAAGTAATCCTTAAAAGTAATCCTCAAACAAGGATAATTTAAGGATAAAATCCTTCAACTTACATAATCCTTTAACTAAAGTCAAGGAAGATGAGTAACTTTTTGGTTAATCAATTGAGCTTCTGCTTAGTTCAGTATTATCATAGGTGCTGCTTTATAGTATATGCCATGATGGGTTTCCTGCTGAAAAGGAATAAAGGTTTATTCTGAAATGTCCTACTGACATAAAGGGTCCAAGGTACAAGAGAGGAATTTAGTATTATATATTTTTCCAAGTAAAAGCTTTTGGAGACTTACCCAGAGTTGGTGAAGGCATTTTATGTTCTTCCACTGACTGCATAGGAGATTGGATCAGCTTTTAAGAGTGTCTTAGAGGTCCTGAGAGCTACAATTTCTTTCAGATGAAAAATAACTAAGGACTAAGCCTAAGGATTTAAAAGCCTACAATTATCTGACTCTTCTGGGATTTTTAAAATATTAAAATAGGAAAGTAATATTAATAAATTTTTGCTTTTGCATATTTTCATGTCGTATTAGTTTCCTATTATTCTTTTCACTTGAAAATTTCAAACTGCTAGAAATATATTAATCAATATTAAAAGAATAAATCATACAGAACCTCACTGTCTGAATTGGACCCAAATATCTGATTGCACAAATGGAGAGAAAGAGTTGAAAGTAATCTTCTTCCAAGTTCTTGAATAGATATCTATCACATTTTGGACATTGACATTACAATTTTGAACAGGCTCAGGGTTATGGTTACATAAGTATGTTAAAAGAAAAGAAAATGCCCACTCTGCTAAAAAGGCTGTAGACAGATTGAAAAATTGGATGGAAAGTTGCCAAATAATAAAGCCTTGGACCTTTTCTGGTTTACAAGCTCACACATAATGTAAATTGATTTTTATCTGTTTGGAACAGTTTTAGTTATTATCAGTTTTAACGGTCACTTTACTGCATGGATCAATTTACCAATACCAAAAGCCATTCGTGTGTTTGTGCATGGAGTATTTACTTGACCTCACTTTTAAAGATCTCCTTCTAGGAAGACACTAATGAAAGTTATCCTATTATGCAAGTACCCCACAGCTGGACCTGATGGGAAAAGAAAACAAATTTCCAGGGCATGTGGCACTAAAATAACCAGCAGCACCAGGGCCCCCAGGTACTCTGCCATGAAGATAGGTACCTGCAAGCCCACAGAGTTTCCTGCTAGCTAGAAAACTCTCTCCTTTTGGCCAGCCACTTAAAAGAATGGTTGGCCACAAGAGAAAGTTTTCTAGAGGAAATTTCTCTCTAGAGGAATGAAGTTCTACCGGAAAGAGTGAAAAGGAGGAGGCATAAAGACCCAGAAAAACACACTTGATCCATCCCTTCAAACTTAGAAAATATGACCTTTACCTGTCTTTACCTGTCCATGTATTTGGTCTTGTACATCACAATCTGCCATGTGATTTCTGATCTGTGGTTTGACAAAAATTGATTTGATAAATAAAAAAGCGTGTGATTCAGTGGTTTTGGGGTGGTCTTGGTTTTCGGGGCTTTTTTTAGGTGATTTCTGCTGGCAAGATATTAATGCCTATTTGGAGAAACTGTTTTGAATATTCTTTAGGAAATCTAACATTTCCAAGATAATGGTTCCCCGTGTTTCTCTTTTCTTCCCAGAAATTAAGAGACTGGTAAGGAGTGATATAAACATTATTGATTAGCCAGCAATAGCAGAATCAAATGACCGGTAGTAGAAGCCATAAGGGACACATAAGGGTGATAATATTTAACAACCATGTGCCACTGCAATTTCCTTCCAAACAACTTTCTGAGTGAGCTGGCTCGCTGGAAAAGAACACAAAAAGAACTGGGCACAGGTTTCCAAAGAAAAACTTGCCATTGCCAGTGGAAAACCTGGCTGGTGGGAGCTTCCTCTGGCTGAACTTCTCTGGGTGTACTCTGGCAAAGAGTATCTCCAGATACCAGAACTTCCTGTGTAACTTTAGTGTGCAAAATCCCACTCACTACAAAATGCCTCTTCTGATTTCCCTGGAGTTACTGCAGATTTTAAAAAATGTAAATGCTAGGAGAAGCCATCTGAGCCTACTGGCATGGTGCTTCAGAGAGATAATTTTGTGGTTTAATATGTTTGTTCCAGGGGGGAAATGTGTATGAAAAATTGTTTAGCATTTTAATCTCCTGAGCAATTTCCATGAGATTATTGATTGCTGTGTCTCACTGAGCATTGTGAAAAAAACCAAAAAAACAAAAAAACAAGAGGAAGTGGAAATTGCCCTGAGAAAACATAATGCAGACCCAGGGATGATTAGAAAATACAGCTGTGTTCTAATATCTGTCAAAAGCAAGTGAAATGTAAGTAACAGGTGATTCTTCAGTCTTCCAGTAGATGTAAATGATGAGTGTTGAGTCAAAGAAAGGAAAATAGAAATGCATTTTCTACTGCTTCATCTGTAATAAGTTAGACTGGCAGCCTAGATCACTAAATAACTCAACATGATGAGAATTTTGCAATGGGCAGTTAGAGTGGGTCTTGAACAGTCACTGCAGCAAGTGTTTTGAGCTGGAACAAAACAGACTGTTCTCAAGCAATTTCTTGTGTTCACCTGCCACAATATCCTGTTCCCTTTTCTCTACTTCAGGCAAGCTTCCCAATAGATTCCTTGCATAAAAATAGATACTAGTGGTAGAGTTCTGTCTATCAAATGCAACCAAAGTTATACCCTTCACTTTGAAGTAATTGAGATTTTGTCCTGGAAGTGATGTTTGGATTACTGCTGAAGTTTGCATTCTTGAGTTGACCTGAGATGGCTGCTCTTTTTATTCTGACCAGGGAAAATATATGCATTTAAAAATTCTTTCATTTTTATTGAAAATGCATCCTGAACTACTGCTTCCTAAAGTAGGTTTTAACTTGAAAAAGTGCACTAGCAAACAGAGCTACAGAAAACCACACTGGCAATGCAGCATTTTGACCTGGTCCATAATAATACACCCAGCAGGTCACTGTGCAGATGCTCTGACTTACAGTGTTGAACTGAACGGGGCAAAAAACTCCACACATTCACAAGGCAGTTATTTGCGTCTGACTGATTCCAGCCAACTGCAAAGTGCCTCTGTCAAGCTCTCTGAGTACTTGTGTTAAAAAATAAAGGACAAGATGTGAATAATAACAAGAAGCTTGGTTAAGAAGGAGAATCACAGAAATAAGAGATGAAAACTCCTAATTCCCATTTGGCCTAGGATTTCTGTATCATTTTTGGCAGATTTCTTCAGCCCACGCCTTGACTTCTCTATTTGCAATGCAGAGGTAATGATTGCCACCTATTATATTCCCCTAGTTGTCCCAAGGAGAATTTGATGCTTGTCTCACACTTGGGAGGCATACTTGTCTTCTCTATCCTTTTATTCTTCTAATAATCTTATGCTCAGCTACACTGTGCAATCCAGAATTTTTGAGCACCTTCTTGCCAGAACACCAAACACATAGAGAAGATACCAGCCAGTCCCCAGAAATGGGCCCAAATTTGGTCATAACATCAGTTCTCAAGAACCAACTGCTCTAAGGAGGAGGCAGCCTGAAAGGGACTGACCATGTTGCACTGCAAAGCTGCACAAAGTGAATGGGCCCCTTTTCCCAGGGTGTCCCAGTTTCTGTGGCTAGGAGAATGTCATGGGAATTGCACAAGGAGATCAGTACCTCTGCCTTGCACAGGACTTATAAAAATGTGATGATCACAGCACACACCTTGAAAATCTCACAAATGCTCTTACCTGGCTGCATGTCTGACTGTGTGCCTATATGGCAAGACAGATCAGTCTTTCTGAGTCGCTAACTTTCTTAAGCATACAGAGCAGAAATCCACCAGGAAATGTATAATCCTATATTAAGATTGTGTCTTCGTGAGCTTTGCACACCCTAACAGAGGGAGAACACTGTTAGATACTTACTAGGATGCCATTGCTGAACACACCTGTGGAAAAATCCTATCTGAACTTCTGACAACCTTCTAATGCAACCATAACATGGCAGATATTAGGGGACTTGAACTGAAGCCGAATGGTTCATCTTAGTTCTACCATTTCCTGAATTTTGCATGCTTGGCATGGCAGTCTTAGTGTTCCTAGTGAAGTTTTCTCATTTGAAATGAATTATTTGCTTAGATAATGTTATCTAGATGATTCATAGCAACAGAGCCATCATCCATATTTGCACTCAACATGTTGCCACAAGTGCTAGTTACAGACAGCCCTCTCTGTCTTAGACTCTTACTTAAAGGTCAGAACAGAAGGAAGAGCATTATAATGGTCTTGCTGGCTGAAGCCAGATTTTATACTTTGCAGCTTCATTAGCTGGAATTACATCACAGGATACAGACAAGCAAAGCCTGAATTGATCCTACTTGACTGAATTCTAAATGAATGGAAATTGACTGCATGGTTTGCTAAGGAGCAGCAATAATGGCATAAGAAAGTTATGATTTCTATGAAGATTTATGTCTTTATAGCACTTCTTTTCAGTTTATGTGTTTCAGCTGCGGTCATGGGACTTGAAAAATGAAGACCCTTTTGAAAGAGGTTTTTTTCAAGCAAACCAAAACAATATATTGATTTTTCAGTGTGCAATTTTAGAGTTCTTTCATTTTACTTAAGGCATCTTGCCTTATCCCAAGCATAGAAACCTCGTGATATTTTGGAAGCTTATTTCATTGCACTGATAATTACTAGTTACCAAAACATCCTCATCCATCCCCCTCCTAAAAGAGACTGGAGCAGAAAAATAAATGGGCCTATATGTTGTAGGAATGTATCTAGAGGTGAAAAATCCTTTAATGAGCTGATATTCTGTACAAAGAGTTGGTAATCTGGTCTTGTGGACCTTCCTTCAGTGTGATTTCAAGGAGTTCATCTCACCTCACTGATTTTATACTTCCACAGAAATTTTCATAAGAAGGATACACTTACAAAAAACATCTCCAGAAAACCAAACAAACCAGTTTATTCCAAGAATGTAGAGAAAATGTGACATCTCAGTCTCTTGCATTTCCTGCCGTATCTTAGTAGGGAGATTCTGGTCACACAAAGTGAAAACAGTGTCCAGAAATATATTTTATTAAACACACTAACTGGGATGTTCACTTGCAGAGAGTCATCTAAATACACAGGTCTGACTACAGATGGGCAAAATAACCCTCTCTTTTGACAAAACTCATTCTCAGATAAAATCCCATATTTTTCTCTCAAAGCAAAGAATAGCCTATTTTGGAATTCAGGCAGCAATACTTCTCAACCACTTTACATGGCAGAGGATGGTTTGGTAAGAATAAGACATTAAGGAACCCTTTCACTGCCAAGATGAATGTGCTTTTACGTGCTGGGATTTGGCGTTCTACATTTTCTTTGCTGGTCTCTCTTAAAATACGTTTTGATTGGACAGGGTGAAAAGAAGGAACAAAATGCCATTTTGTCATGTCCTGTGGGTGTGTTATATGTACTGTAGGGTTTAATAGAAAGTTAATGTTATCTCCTGTATTAAACTTTCCTCTCTTTTCTATTTGAGATTTGTCCATCTCCAGAGCATTATTCAATTAGCCAGACAAGCCTAAGCAGATTAAGTAAGAACCTGAGTCCACAAATCTGACTCCGACTTACAAAGCTTGTGTCCAAGAGTATGGAAGAATAGGAGTTACATGTTAGTAGGGGTTCACACAAGGATGAAGAATTAGGCTTTTCTTGTAGAGTAATTTTGATTTAAAAGCAGATTACAAATTTCAGACTGATTGTATTTATTATTTTGGCCCTCTTTTTCAGCACTCTTCTGGTATTATAATTCAATTATATGCATAACCAGAGCCTATTTCTGTGGCATTTGGCTGTCTGTTTGTCAATATGCGTTTACAGCAAAGGGTTTGGGGGCTGGATTTACTTCAAGCAACCATCCAAACAGCTGAAAGATTATCCAATTTTTCTGCATATTTCATTTCTTGAAAAAGAGAAAAAGACATTGGAAATATCACAAAGACAACCCTTTACTGAGATTTCTACCACTTCTAATTCTATTCTCAAGTGAAAAACTGGAGGAAGAAACACTCACGTCAAACACATAGATTTAATATAAAAGTTTGCTTCTTTACTTTTTCTGTAATTAATTCAAGTGAATGAACTCATTTTCAGTATTGACAACGTGAGCAGATGAAATAGAAAAAACAACTGTAAGAATGAGGCTGGGCTTTTTGCTGTTCTTCCTCCACTGAGAGCAAAGAAGCTCTGCCTCATAAAGACTGCTCTGCTAAACCATTTCCTGATAGAGAAGTCTCTGGCCACCCCTTCCCCTCCTCCTCCCTCCATAAGTGATTCTTCTGTCTTCCCTATCCCTACTCAGAACCTCCTTTCCGCTTTCTGAATATACCTCAAACCCTGATTACCAGACATCTCCTTTCACTCCACTGCGTAGATACCAGATGGGCCTTTGGACGTCATCATGCTGACATCCAGGTATCCCGCTGATCTCCTTTCTTTCTGTCCAGCCTCTCTATAACCTATCCTCTACAGCCATTTATTTTTTAAAAAATCTTTGTGTAATATCCTTTTTTAACATCTGTGACTGGGATGAAAAAAATCCTTGGCTGTTTGTCGAGAAGAAACATTTCTCCTGAGCTGCCCTGTAATACCCCACAGGCTATTAACCACGTATCCCTTCAGTGAGTTCCTGCAAAGCCCAGGGAAACAAGGAATAGGGTGAACAAAGAGTCTGCACTTCACCCTCTGTCACCGTGTAGTCTGCATTTTAAGAAATCATGTGCCCTTTCCTTGTGCAGGATGCACTGCTCTCATCTCTGAACACAAAGATGCGGTACAACTCAGCACGAGGCAAGAATCCTTATGGAGCACTAAAAATATCTGGCATTACAGTGTGAGTCTGTATGATACCTGTACTAATTTTTTTAATTATTTCATTTCTGAATCTGTAGTGATGTCTAAAATAAGAGTCAGTCTTTTCGGAATTTTCATCTAAAACATGAGTTTTTTTGAAGAGAGTGTTTCCTTGACAGTGACCAGGATTCCTGCCAGAATAAACATGGACTTTCTTTTTCATTGAACCATCTGTGTGTGATTCAGGGAAATGGATGCTGTAGACCAGAGAGATGTTTAATACTTCAGCAATTGTGCTTCTGGCATTTTATTCTTCTTTCAAAAGGAGCAATCTTGGAATTAGTAGGCTATGGCATAATTAAAAATTCTGGGCAGAGAATAATGCAGAAATTTCTTGCTGATTTTTTGAAAGAATTTTTTAAGTTACAAGTCCTTCAGTTCTACAGGAAATAAGAAATATTAAGTAAAAACAAATGTCAGCTTCAAAGGCAGATTGCTCAAGGTGCTTCCAGTTCCATCCATCTCAAAATCTCTGGTGATTCTGGTACAATGATAAGATTCACAGAACTCTGTTCGATAAAAGACTGTCTACAGAATGTGTAAAAACAGCAAAGTCGGTATGGTAATATTCAATATTGATTGATTCAATGATTACTGCATCTTTCCTGTTCAGGAGAGAAAAAAATAGTTTATAT
>VZRQ01010817.1:1139879-1170006 GCA_013397975.1 Machaerirhynchus nigripectus
TTTGTTTTCAATTATTAAACTTTTCCTATCTCAACCTACAAATTTTACTTTTGATTCTCCACCCCATACCACCAGGGTGGGGGGAGATGGGAGCTTTGAGGCTGTATGGCTCTTAGTTGACACCTGGGCTTAAACCACAACTCTGTGTCTGATATTTCAGTACTTCTTCATGTAAGATCAGCAAATGAGATTAGCTCCTTTTTATAATGTGCTATAAGCAAGTATGGATATAAACATACACATATATGTGCTGAACTTGCTCAGTTTCAGTTACTAACAATCTATAAGTCCAGAGAAAGACTTGCCAATATATACTTAATGGGTTATGGACTTCAAGGCAAACAATAATGCAACTGAGCTGCACAAGGTTAATTTTCTGCGGTTTTCTTCATAGTAGAAATAGCAGCCCATGTTACAATGATCATCTGACCATGGTATATCGAGGTTGTAAGAGGTTTTCCAGCTGCTGGACAGAGATGTCCTCCTGAATAAAAAAAATAAAAAAATAAATAAATTTTAAACACTACTATAATAGAAGGCAAATTTATCACCTGCCTTGCTAAACCATCCAAAGGTTTAATCATCTTCACTGATGGGACACATATCTTATTTCAAGACCAAATGTTTTTTGGATGATGATCATTGTATGTCACTAACAGTTTATGGTGACAGTGATACCCAAGCAAAACCCATCCATCTCCCAAACTCAGAGCTGTTTCCTATGAATAAAGTTCCAAAACCTCTTTTTCAGTTTCCATGCAAAGAAGTATATTTTTGTCCATGGCTTCAACTCAGTGATTAAATTAAACCAAGAATAGGATGGTGACATACAAATACAGATCCAGAGTCTGGAACTGTCACCCTCTTCAGTGTTTCATTTTTCTGCCTGTAAAATAAAGAATTTTACAACTGATCATGATCTGTAAGGTAAGATCAAGTACAGAGCATTAGTTGTTCAGTACCACAACAGAGGCAGTAATTTAAATTCAGAGAGTAAAAGGGAAAAAGCAGTAGAATAATTATATTGACTGAGGGTGCATTGTTCTGGCACAAAGATGTGTATAATCATGCAAACCAAGATACTGGACACAAACCAAACATGTTGAGCAGCTCTGCAGAGCCATTTCATCCCATAGCTAATGCAGCTATGACAGATTTGGTACCTGGATACACAGTTCTAGATGCTCCCAGGTACATATAGCTCAGAACTCATTTGAATAGCCATAGTTTAACTGTAGCTTAATAAATCTACTGGAGAGAACAAATGTTTTTGCATTTACCCAGGAACCTATGTCAACTGAAATAAATCACTTCGTCCTGCTAAACCATTTCACCGTGAATATGCACAAAGGGGAGTAGAGTCTATTTCAAAGGGCTCAGCAGTCAGCCAAAGTGACATCTCTCTGACTGGTGACACATTCCTCCTTGCAGGTTTAGGAAATTTAACACAGCGCATAGAATGTTGTTTGATAGTTATGTAATGTTCACAGCTCCTAAGGGAAAGACTAGAATATCACACAGAAGGAAAAGTTCTTGTACACATAAAATAAGCCAATATACAGATTCTGTCAATATAAACAAATTAGTGTCTCTTTCTTATTCTGTTGTAGGAAAGAAAAATTATGCACACAGCCTCTTCTCTGTCATTTCTAGCCCCCTCTTTTCAGCCAGTTAGCAAACCAGTACCATACGCAGTGACCTGGACTGATTATTTATTTATGGCAATTGTTCATGTATTAAGCAGTCAGGATGTTTAAACTGTAAGGTTGCTTCTTTTCACAACATATTTACCATTTCAATTAAACGTATTGTAAAAGGAAAGGATAGAGAAAAAAAAGAAGTAAGCTTACATAATTTCCCAATAAAGCTCTGCTTCTGAAAGGCACTTAAGCATCTAACTCCTAGTGAAGTGTCTTCCACTATCTACAGATACAGACAGAAGCTTTGGTGCCAGAATCCACACATACCTTTTTGTTGCTTCAGAATAGCTTGCTTTTTAATGTTTTAGTCAATGGCAACAGAGTAGAGGAATTCCAAAGAGTAGTTTGGATGAATCAAAGAGGGATGTTGGTTAAAATAAGCTCAGCAGTTCCTGCTGGAGAAAAGCAAGTTAAGAATGAATAGATTGAAACATCATGTCTTAAAAAATGCTTTCCATATATGATCAAATGTTCTCCTTAAGCTGCAGTTTGTTTCCCATTTCTCACTTTAGCATGGACACTGGATCACTGACTGCTGTCAGGAGGAAGAGCTAGAGCTCAGTTTGCTGTTATTGCAGCTACAGCTTCAAGCATATGGTCAACATGAAATGGGGCATAACTGCTCAGAAATGGTGGCTGACCTGCAGAGTAAATCACCAAGGTTCAGCTGGCCTCTGATAGCTAGGAAATCAGAAAAGTCGCCCTGGAAAGGACAATAGCCTGTGTCTTTCTTTTCCTTGTCATGTTAGATGTTTTCCATATATCCAGGCAGCACAGTGATGCTAGATTTCTTAGCGTCTTACTAAATTAATCGTACAATCATCAGGGTTGGAACAGAACTTTAAAATCAAGTCCAAACATCCACCCAGCACTGCCACTGTAATCCCTAAACCACTAAACCGTATCACCCAGTGCCAGATGCAGACATGTCTTGAGCACTTCCAGGAATGGTGTCTCCACCACCTCCAAGGGCAACCTATTCCAGTGCTTGACCACCTCAACAGTGAATAAAATTTGCCTAATATCTAATCTGAATCTCCTCTGTCTCAGCTTAAGGCCATTTCTTCCAGGAAATGGAGGTACAGCAGGAGAGACAGGAGGCACAGCAGGAGAGACTGTAGGCACAGCAGGAGAGACCAGCCCCCACCTGGCTAAAACCTCCTTTCAGGGAGCCAAAGAGAGCGATGAGGTCACTCATCACCTCAAGCTGCGTCTTCTAGAGATTAAACAAACCCAACACCCTCAGGCACATTTTCTAGTCCTTTCACACAGACACACAGCCAGTTCAGCCCAGCCTGAAGACCACTGACCAGAACAGTAGGTTGCCTGGTGGGACTGGGATCATCCAGGGCTCAAACTGCACAGATTTCTTCTGTGACAAATACACTGAATTTACAAAGAGGGGTTCTCCAGATAAAAACAAGGACTTCTTAGGCAGGAGTAAAGACTGCGATTTTCAGTGATCAAACCAAGTGGTAAAATAAGAGAATCATGGAAAGTAGAGATGGCTGGGTCACTTAGTTCATCCTGTTGACATCCCAGGACATCCAGGACAGAACTGTCTATGTCAATCTCACAATGTATTGGAATTAACTCAATACAGGGCAGACAGATAAGCAGAGAACCAGACTTGGAAGAGTTAAACTTCAGGAACAGCCAGGCACTCAGAAGATTTACTGTAGGTGGAATTTCATTACACAGAGAAATTCATGGCTAGAATAAGCTGCCAAAGGAAACAATAGAAGCTACTACCTTACTTTAAAGACTTAAGAAAATATTTAAAAGAAATAAATATTTGGTAATACATCTGCCATCTCAAAGGATACCTAGCTTCCTTTCATCTCTGCAGTATTCTGTGTTCCAGCTGCAGTATATTTTCCTCATTGCACAACTAATTTTCTTTCTTTTTTTTAAGGTTTAAAAGCAGCATCTGCTACATTTTAAGCTAGTTCTCTCTGCTCACCCAAGCTACTGTCATCCCTATCTCAGCAGAATGGATATAAAAGCAGCTTTATTCTGCCTTTTGTCTTCTCCTCAGCTTGAGGATGAAGAAAATGGCTGTGTTGCTCCTCAAGTTATATCCCAGCAGGCTCAGAGCTTCTCTGCTCACTGCCTGGAAGCTGTGGTATACAGAGCACCCCAACATCTGCTCCAGGCTGGAGAATATTCTAACACTTAGCCATTTCTGCTTGCAATTTGACCTGTAACGCTGGAGTCTGGCTTATTTGTTCTGCTGACAGGCAGCACATAAGGCACTTCATGGGACCTTGAAGGAAGAATCTCTAAACCTCTAATCTCAGCTGCAACAGCAAAACAAGAGTTTAAAAAAAAAAATCTGAATTTGGAAGTTATGATTAATTTTTAAGTGGGGAAGAAGAGTTATATGTGTATTAGTTTCACCATGTGAGGAACATATTTTCACCATTTCCTAAGTAATGAAGCTCCAAGGACAAGCAAAAGGAACTTGGAAGTCCTATTTTTCCCATTTTAATCCAGCTGCAGCAGGGGTCGGTGCCTTCTATGTCAGCTTGTTATAATGAAGAGTTACTAAGAGGTTTTTCTGCTTGTCAGCTTTCTGACAACTCTTGAATGTGGTAAAGGTGGGCTTAGAGATGATTAGTCACCACCTGCCTCTAACAAACAAGTTCTCTTGAGTAGCTCATGTGAAATGTTTAACTATGAATAAACTCATTTAAAGCAACAGCTCTTACAGTGATCATCTGATGACCACCAGGTCCTGTTCCCCTTCCCAGGAGGTGTCTTGAGCACTGTCCCACACTGCAACCCCACAGCCACGTGCTCCAGTCCAGAGTTCCTCTGCATGTCAGGGGGGAGAAAGCTGGAGAAGAGGCTCACAGAGCAGTTTCTGCTTCGTGCATAAAAAGCGTTTTGCATTTTGCTCCGTGTCTCACTAGGCATATTTAAACAATACAGGAACATTAGGTGTAAGGTCCTGTACACCATTCCTTGGCCCCCAGCCGCTCACCCTGCAAGGGCAGTGTGTGTGCCCTGACAGCAATGGGTCAGCCACAGCTGGGACACTGTCCATCATTTGGTACATCTTGCTCCTTGAATGGTGCAAGAAGCTTCAAATGCCCTTTCTGCATGTTTTTGTGCCAGATATGTTTCATATATACATACTCTGAATAGGAACAACAAACACAATAATATGTATTGTTCTACTACTTACTGATTCCATTTTACTCACCCTCTCTTCTATCATTTTAATTAAGTTCCCAACCTTGTGCTTTGAATCCACTACACTTCTTACCTTCTTTCTTCCATCTCCTTTCTTTAGGGTCTCCAGCCCCACTGCATGTGGCACGTATATTCTCTTCAAAGCCTAACATTAAAGTCATAGAGCACCTGCTCGTGTACCCTCTCTTTCACTCACACACAAAACCATGGAAAGATATAACGAAAAGAAATCTTACGTCTGAAGAAGTCAATGCATGTCTTTAGACTTCACACTGTTCTGGCAGAAAATGGTTTCCTAATTTGTTACAATACTTACCTAATAGTAGCAGGCAGTCCAAAAGCCAACCCACACCAAACACCACAGTCTGAGCTGCTGGTACCTGAACTAATCCTTTTGCATTTTGTGCCTTGGGCTGTATTCAAAACAAGTTTGGCATCATCCTTTTGTCATTTAATTTGGAGTGTCTCATTCCTTTTCTCTGCTGGACTTCTAAAACACTTCATAAATACTCTGGACACCAAAGGAAAGTTGGCAGCATTCATTCAAAAGGCCTGCTTGAAGAGACAGTGGAAGATGATAATTGATACCTAGGTAAGATGATGGAGAAAAGGCTTGAAGAACAAACATGATGATAAGCAGAGGAGTAAATGGACCTAGGTGAGGATGCTGAACAGAAAATCATCTTCGAGGTGTTCACTTAACAGTTCCCAATAATCACATGGTTCCATTTAGATAAAAAGGCAAGGTGATTTTAAAAGGACAAGAGAGCACAAAACATGATCATTGCACCAATGCCAATTCCTTTTGAAGCATAAAATCCCACAGCTGCTGTTCTAAGTTTTCACACCTGCTCAAGGCTGGGAGAGCATTCTCAGATCATAAAGGCAAGGGAAATAGCTAAAGAAGAGCAAGTTACATCCTTTGGCAAAGACTACAGGTGCAGGGTGGGTGGAAGCGGGGGCAAGGAGCAGAAAGTGCCATACAAATTTCACTATCAAGCCTGGGGAGATGCCTGTTTCTTGGCCAGACCAGTCCCTGGAACACTTCCCTATGAAACACAGTTTGCCACCCATTTTCTGAGGAGAACACTTCATCGATTCCCACTGAAGTGTATGCTAAAAACTTGATGATATAATTGTGCCTTTGTGTAAACTGTCATCCCTCCATATAAAAAATATTTTCAGTATTTTCTGTATTCAGTTCTACTATGGAATGAGGTTCCTGGACTTTGCTGTCAGTGTTTTAATTCTGCAGGATGATTGATTCGTGAATAATCCATGTTGCATCTGTTTTATGACATGTTGGGGAATTTATTCATTTTAAAGTCTTTGGTTCCAGTTTTTCTCCCAGATAAGCAGACACAGATGCCATTGAACTGTAAGAGCACAGGAAAATCAAATGATCCCAAAACCTTGTCTCCTGTAATCCATCCACCATCATCCAATACAGGACAGTCAAATAAGTGTTGAGTCTGCTCTGAGATTATTCCATTTTTGTTTCCATTCTTGTTCTAATAGGCAGAATAGCCCAAGCAGCTTTTTCATGAGACTGGACCTTGTTTTGTCTCACACAAACAAACAAACAAAACAAAATAAAACAAAACAATCCGTTCTGCTCATAGGAAGTGGATCAAAGAGATAAAGAAATCTTCTTTGCATTGATTAGAGAAGAAAACTTCATTGCCCCGATTAAAACCCTTTAATTTGCTGATTATCTGAAAGATTCACAGATATGCTAGACAACATCCAGGGTCATAGTAAGGGTCTACAGAAACATCTCTGAAAAGACGCGTTAAACAAAAAAATGAGGAAATTTCAGTGCAGGTGATGGGGCATAAATTTTTGTTTCTGAAAGCATAAATAGCTTGAAGAGTGAATGAAAAGGGCAAAGACAGGAAAGAAGAAGTAAATCAAGGAAATCTCAGCTACACTGAATCCACAAATGCTGTGCACTTTATGGACATGTGATGATTGCTATAGAATTTAAAATAACATTCACTTACCAATGATGCCTTCAACTGTAAAGCCCTCACCTTAGTCCTGGTGTCAGTGGACTCTTTATGACAGAAGGCAAAGAATTTGTTCAGCACAAATATAAACCATCACATTTTCCTTTTCTACCAATACTTCCACGGAAAAGAAGATAACCCAACAATCTGGATAATGTCTTTGTTCTCCTCTGTCACCAGAAGTGAAAACTTTATGGGAGACATAACAACTCTTCAGGAAAGCTTGAAAAAGAAATAAAATTCAGAATTTGGGAAGAGAAATGCCATCAGTCCAAATGTCCTCCCCTTCCTCCTTCTTCCCCACACTTTATATACTGAATATGTTGTCATATGGCATGGAGTATTCCTTTGGTCAGTTGGGGTCAGATATCCCAGCTGTGTCTGCTTTCAACTTCCCATGCACATCCAGCCTCCTCACCAGTGTGGCAGTACTAAAAAAAAGAAAAGGCCCTGCCACCGGGAAGAAAATTAACTCTACCCCAGACAAAATCAGCACAATATTCCACACATAAATTGAACTAGCTGAAGAGTAAGAAAAGAGTTGGTTTTACTGAAGGTAAAGGACGGAAAATGCCTTGCTCTAAGGTAATTGTACTGTTTAGATCTGAAGTAATTTTTTGATGACCTGAAGGAATTTTTTGATGACCTAAAATAATTTTGATGTTTCTGACCTAAATTGATACATCTCTTCTGGTTGACTGAAACCAATACTACCTCAAACAGAGCTAAAATGGATTATTATTGCTGTTGTTAGTTGCCAACTGGTTGTTTAAAAAAGTATGTAATATATTTTCTCTCTTTCTTTACAGTTAGAATATCCAAGGGGATTTCTTGCTTCCATTAGAAACTTAATTACCTTCAAATGCTTTTCATGTCTTAAAAAGTATTTCTGGAAGGTAAGAGTAGTCACTAGGTGAGTCCAGGTGTCACAGCTGATATCTGTGTGCAAAACCCAAAGACACAGATTTCAGCTATTTTCACATCAGGCCATATGATAGCACAGATCAGGATACAAGAACTCTAATCTAAACTAAAAGCTAAAGTTCAATGAATATAACTGCCTCTACAGTCTTACATGCAGGTTTGTGTTGTCATACTGAAAAAAGAAACATAAATAACAATAAATATACTAGAATTCAAATGTCTCTTTTGCCTTCATGCTGCATGCTGCATGCAGTACACAAAGGTAATGAATCCCTTGTCCTTGATGCTGAGTATTTTCCTAGCGTACTCTTGTGGTTTAGGAATGATGCTCCGCAATTTAGGGCTCCCACAGAAATGCTCCAAACCATGTGCTGCTCACTCGCACTACCCTTTGCCCTCACCCTCTCACTCCAACACTCACCCTCCTCCTGAGGTAGGATGAAAAGGGGAATTGGAGTCCCAAAAGGTAAGGATCACAGGTTGAAATAAGAACAATTTACTGGAAAGAGCAATGGGATAAAAAAAACAAACAGTAACAGAAAAAATACTAATAATAAAGTGCACAAGAGATGACCAATTCACACACGAGTTCTCTCCCCTGACAATACCTGACCACTCCCTTCACCATCCTATGTGACCAGGAAGGAACCCCTTGTCCCAGAAACAGACTTCCTTTCCCCCATCCCCCAGAAATGAAGTAAGGGGGTATAGAATAACCTACAAATCCTAGCCATGACCCCTCCTGGCTAGTGCAAAAATTAACCATGTCCTGGTTGGGACAAGGAAACATGCCTACATTAAAAGTGTGCTATTCACCTCAGTACTTCCAAAAATTGCCAGAAAAGTGCCAAAAGGTGACAAACATGTGGATGGGTTCCTTTTATTTCTTTTCCCAGAAAATCTCTGTGAAGTTGATTCAAAGTGATGTTGTCGTCCACAGGGCCAGCTTGCACAATGAAGTGATCCAAATTACATATGGTGCAATTCCTAAAGTATCCACATTCCAAAAAAAAGTTACTTTTGGTCTTTTCTGAGGGTATGTGCAGGATGGTGAGGGAGAGATTTCTTGTGCTAGGAGTAAGTAGCTCTGAGATACAAGCTGATGTGTCTCTGCTATGATATGACATTTCCATGGTATTTCTTTCACTAAAAAAAAGGAAGATGGATGATTTTTCATTCAAAAATCAAAGTGTCCAATCCAAGCCAGGTAAGTAGTGATGGACCAAGCAACAGGTTCTTGGTGGCTTTAAAATAAGCTCAATTCATTCTTGTGGACACAGCCTATGCAACTGTAGCAAGAGAGGCATTGTCAGATCAAAAGCCAGTTTAATGACCCATGAGAGAAACTCTTTCAGAGGTGAGTTGTTGGCTGAAGGGAACTGGGGAAGGGGATTAACAGAGACATCTGTTCTTCCTTCTTCCTTGCTATAACTGTTTTCTGTGGATCAATGGAAAACCTGCTTCCAGTTTTGTCAGTTTGTAATTTTTCAACCTAAGTAAACAGATCATTTAAAGAAACGTCATTGCATCGCAGGATCCCAGGACTCCTTCTGTTCTGCTAGCTCTCTCCAATGCCAAGATTAACACCTGCGGTAGGAAAAGTAACATAACCACTAACGCTGCATGTTGGCATTCTCACCAGACCAGAACTGGCTTTCACCTGGTATAGCCAAGTGCTCTTTCTTTCCCCTCATCTCCTTCCCCCCAGGAAGGAGAGATTTTTGAAGATTCAGAGATAAATAAAGACCTTCAGCTAAGTGCAAACTGGTGCGGTTTCTCTAGCTTTATATAAGAAGCTGGTGCCAGGAGCAAAGAATTGTTTTATGTAGGGAAGCAGGACAATATAAATTTATTCCTCACACTACCTTCCACTGAAGCTGGCATGAGCAGCCACTGCTGAGTGACTACTGTTTATATGTCCCACTTCCAGCTGGTTTTATGAGCATATGTTATATCTACAGGAGATATGTGTAGGGAGCGGAAACAAAGATACTATGAAGGAATCTGTCTTCATCGATGGGAGAAATGCTTTAAAAAAGGACCTTTTCCACATGAAATCAGAACTGATCCAGTGCAGATGAATGGGTTTTAGAGGCAAATTTGAAGAAGAAGGAGGCACCACTAGCAGTGAAACCAGAGCAGTTCTGCTCAGGGTGATACAGTGGAGCAGGGATGTCCCAGCTCTGACCTGTCAGGAGCCTAGGTCCTTCCACGCAAATGTCCTCCCCATCACTTCGCTGAAGGCAGAAAGGACCCAGAAGCATGCAGGAGACCTTGAAAGTGCAGGGTCTGCCAGGGTGGAGACCAGCCTCACCCTGCAGCTTGCTGTGGGAGTGTGCTGCCCCCAGAGCCCATGCAAGCACCAGAGATCAGGCAGTGGCTCTAAGCAACCGCCCCGCAGCGCTGCAGGTGAGCCTGGAACAAAAAGAAGTTTCACAGTCTCTGGGGTTGTGAGCAGCCAGCAAAGAGGAAGGTATTCTGCCTCTTTCCAAGGTCAAAGCTTGTCTGCAGAAAAATCTTATTGAGACCAACCCTCACAAATCATCACAATCATTTTTCTTTCCCAAGTTTTGTTACCCTTGCTAGTAACAAGATCATTTAAGATTTCAAAATGTTTCATGGAGAAACAAAACCTTAAATTTTCAGTGTTATTTGTCATCTGGCAAGCAGTTACTCTCTACTATGAGCATTTGATTTATATTGTGACATCATGAAGCACTTGATGGAAAATAAGTGACTCACTCAGGATAGTTCATTTTAGATATAAGAGACCCTGAATACCTTGATAAACCCACATCAGCAGTTTCCATATTTCTTTGGTTCTTACTCCCATAAATCAGCTTCACAGGGACACAGACAAAAAGCTTGAGGCAGAAAATTGTATTTATGTTGCATTCAAACAGTGGAAGACCACCACTGTGAAGCTTTACTAGAATAAGGGCTAAATCCTCCTATCTGATATCCAGCAGAATTTAGGAAGGAGCTTAGCTGAACTTACTGACCCAATGAGTAGCTTTAACATTTTTAAGCGGGCATATAAAACACATTCTCACCTCTTCTTATCCTCCCTGCCCCCACCAGTGCAAACGCTTTCAAATCTTTTCTCACACAGAGCTAAATCAAGATTTTGAGGAGAGCTAGTGAAATGATTCATTGGGCAAAAACTCAAATGTAAATGCCTAAGTTTAGGACAGATTTACAAATGCAGCCAGGCAACAGCATCCAAATTCCCAAATCAGTGCAGGAAAAGAGTGCAAGGCAAGGAAAAGAGGCAGTATCTTCTTTCTGACCTTGTTTTCCACTTGGGGGAAAAAAAAAATCAGTGCTTCTAAAAGTCACAGAACTCCCACTCTCTAGTCAAACAATTAACATAACAACAGATCTGACATATGTAGAGAAAACTTGCCAGATTTCTCTTCTGTACCTTTCTAGTAACTGCTTCCAGCTATGTAGCATGGCTGCAGTATCTGGTAAATTAAGTCAAAAGTAACTCTCAATTCAACAAAAAATGTTCTCTTATTTAAAATGGCTCGTTATGAATGCTCTTGCAGGAAGATTCACATGCCATTCAGCATCAACTCAGATAACTGCAAACCCTGATCCAGGACTTGAAATCCTATAGTCAGGCCCTTTCAGTCTGAAATACGTTCCCATATTCAGCATATTTTCCTTCTTCATAGGAACAACTCCAACATTTCTGTCTACGCCTACAATTAACTGGAATAAAGTTCAGCATGGAAACTCACCTAGAGAGGAACTATGTCTTTAAAATATTTAGCTTATGACACTGCCAAATTTATATTCTCTCATATAATTATATAGTCACAGGGGATGAGACTTTTAAGCTACTTTTAGGTATTTACAGATCAAAAGACCTTTTGGAAAACATCATTTGGCATCCAAACGCCTCTGAAACTGAATTCTGGAATCTACTTTTCTGTGAGCATGGAGGTGATGCTTTTGCATAGGAGACGGAGTAAGCACTGTCCAATATCTTGGTTTTCTAGTGCACATGACTGACTTTTTCCAATGAAATCCATCTGAGCCAGAGATTTGCAGTGGCAAAAACCAGCTATCAGCCTCTGATACATCAGCATTAAACTTTAGCTCAGAAGAGCTTAACTCTGAAAGACTATACATCTGTTAAACATCTTGGCATTTCTGAAAAGCTGGCTGAGATTGCATTTCTTGAATCAGTTTCTAGGGACTTGTCTTGAAGATCATTTAACCCAATCTCATCAATGCTCTGAATACAGCAAATCTTAGTAAGATATGCTCAGATATTCAGAAACCTGATGGCAAGATGTTGGTCAAAAAAAAAATAACTGAACCTTCATTACTCAGTAACTGCTAGGAGGGAAAATGAAATACATTGGAACTCTGAAGTGTTCATGTAGTTCCCTTTTGTTGCTTTTTCACATACAACTTGCATGCAAAAGTGTCATTCTCTAGTGCTTCAGGATATGAATCACCTACTGATAGACTTGGAAAGTTTGTCTAACAGTTATATGTAAATAATCTCTGTCAGCTTCCTTATGCTGGGATTCAAATGGTCTTGTTAAAAACAGGTAAAGGGAAAACTTCCTGCTGGCAGGACTGGTGCTGGTGCAAGTGTATATTGGTAGGTGATGGATCAGATAGGTATTGACTGGTGAAGGATCTTTGCAGACCCCTTGTAGATCCATTTGTGGTAGTAGGACTCTATTTAATGCATTTTTCATCAAATCTTTAAGCACAAACTTGTGGTTTATTTTCCTTGAGAGACAAAATACAAGTTCCCCAGTAGATGGACACAGGGCTTGTTCAGTTTCACATCTCACATCTTGCTGCTCTGCTGGTAACCCTCTGACCCAGCAATGCCCTTCTTTGCACCACCTTCCACACTCTGATGGAAAACCAGTTTTACTCAGTCTTTGCAAAGCCATCTATATTGAAACCTTACTCCATTCCAAGTATTCTTCTGGTGTTTATTTAAAGCACGTAACTGGGAAATGTTTTCTGGATGAAAAATATGGGAAACTCATTAGGTTATGACCATCAACCCATTCAATTTTCCAGGTATAAAATAGTCTGTTGTTCATTTCTCCAGAACAGAACTTGAGTTGAAAGCCCATGAACAAGCAACTTGCAGGAAACAGGTGTAACTGTAGTCCTGCAACCTAAGCAGGACTTCCCTGTCAGGGTAGCCAGAAAATTACCTTTTATCTCAGCCTCCATAAAGCCACCAGTCAATAAGTCCTTCTTTTTGCTCTGTATTGGAGATTTTTAGCCGGATTTTCAGTACTGCACCTTTAAAATTCAGGGCAGAATATTATAGAGAGTGAACTAAGGGTAATTTACACCACAATAAAGGCTCTGTACTTCCCAGTGTCACCGCTCTCAAACCTGTCCTATGAAGAATGAAATACCACCTAATCACGAATCTCCAGTCTGTTGAAAAAGCCAAGAACCACAGAGGTATGTGTCAAGGAAACTGCACAAACACCATAAAGGGAGCTACCCAGGTTCAGTCCGTAGAAAGCACCAGGCAAGCCTGCTGGTGGAACTTAGAATATCTGAACATGGCCTGAGCTAGAAGTTGCCTACTTGACTTTCAAAGGGAGTAAACAAGGGAGACCTATACTGATTCACAGATCAGCTTGCTCATTTGAAATTTGTGACAGAAACAGGCCCTCAGCCTTTGAGAGCTGGGACTAGTGAAAGCTCTGTTACCCACAAAGTCACTCTCAACATCTGTCTGCCACATCTGCTCCGGAACTGTGCAGAAGAGCCAGCAGGCTGGTGGGTCTGTCCCCAGTGGGACTACTGCTGGTGCACTGCACATGCTTTTCAGAGGCAACAAAAACATGGGTAGGTTGAAGAGGTGTTAAAGATACTTTTAAACACAAATGTATAAATCAAAAATGGAAAACTCATAGGTGTTTCAAACTAGTATCTCCAAGCTTTGGAGAAGGCCATCCACTAAGCATTTCCTGGACACAAAAGGGTAATTTTGGTTGAATCCTTTGCACAGAACTGACATCTTAAACCTACCACTTACAACTCCTACTGGTGTGCTGGTTGACGCTTGCCACGTCCATACATCCTTTGCAGAACCAGACACCTGCCTTGCAGGTAATACTCTTGCCTGGTTGGAGGGAGAGCACGCTGTGCAATAACACCTGTACCACACAGCGACTGCCTTGCCATGCAGGGAGATTGAATTAGCAACTGGGGAGCTGAGCTAATAAACTGTAGCTAATGTTCCCCCGTGAGCCCACTAATTTGAATTAAAAATGCCACTTTGCTCACATTAAGTGGCTTGTGTGCAGAAGGGATTTGCAATGGTATCAACGCACAGGTTATAACAGCAAGAAAGTTTCTGACAGTTATTACAACCTTTGAAGCTCTGAGATAAAAATTCTATTAATAAATTATATAAGCCTATAAAATTACCTGAAGTAAAATACATCATGTGGTACACTTCTGTGTGTCACTCAGAATCAGGGAGAACAAAGCAGAAAATATCTTCATGCTCTTGTTAGACCTCTCCAGATAAGATCTCTGCTAGAAAAAGAAAGGGGACTTTGTAACCTCTGTCAGAGAAGCACCAGCCCGTCTGTACCAGATGTACTTTTTGTCCCAAACCCTGCAGAGCCATGGTGACAGCCACCACCTCCTTCTTACATGCCTCAGACATGAGAAGCATGAAGATGAGAGCCACAGGATTACCCTTTTGGTTTTTTCCTGCCCTAGAAACTCCCCACTTATACACAAGCACAAGGAGGCTTTTTCAAAAGCCTGCTTCAACGTCTGTCTCTTTCTATGCAGAAAAGCCAATTTTTAATAGTGTTCTCTTTAACTGGGGCCAGAAATATTTCTGTCTTCCAGGACCAGAAGTGGATGCCAGAATATACTAAAAGTTGCACTTCTGGGATACATTCATAATTCAAATTTTGCTTTAAATTAAACCAGCAGGCATGGTCCTACAGGACTGTTCAAGTCTACGCAGCACAATAATACACAATATATAGAGCCCTGAACCGACCCCAACTGAGCCCACCACAGAAGGAAGCAGGGTACCTGTGGAGGCCAGGCCCAGTGCCCCTCTGACAGCACAGTGCTGCAATAACACAGCAGCTTCTAGACCCAGCCTGGCAACGACCCACCACTTCGGGCCAGGATCAGGATGTAAAGGGTGCAAAGGGTTCAAAGGATGCAAAGGGTGCAAAGGATGCAGGATCAAGCCCACTGTTTAGGCCACGTTTGGATCACTACACCTGAAATGTTCCTAAATATTCTTGAAGAGACTGGTTTTTTCTTCAGATACTGTATCTTGCTACAACTGGAATTGATACTGCATCTGCTTGCAATTAGAAGATATTGTGCAAAACTACAGCTTTTATAGAATTAGGCCATGTAGGGAAGGTGTTTATGATCTTGAGTGAGGCATATGTTGTTTCTAGGTCGCGATTAAAGCACATAACGGTTTAAGAACAGGAAAAAGGCCAGCTATCTCGGTATGTCTAACCTTCTTTTGCTAAATTTCTCCTTATCTTTCTTGCTTGTCACCATATCCCTCACCTCATATTTTGTTCATAAATTAAGCAAGGTGATTCTTAAGATACTTATGCTCCATGCTTCAATTTCCTTTCTTGGCAATTTATTTTAAGTGTCAGTTGAAATTTTTGAAGTTTCTCAGCTTTTTGAGACAGTTTATAAAATTTAGATGTGGCCACAGAAGTCTCATCTGAAAAGGGAAAGCAGGATTTGACAGAACCCCAAATCATGATTTTTAATTTGACCTTCTTCCCTTTCGTTCTCTAATATATGAAACTTTTTGCAATAGCTATTTTCCAGGGTGTGCCTATGGCTTTTTCTAAAGCCTCATGACTGGTCAGATGGAAAAATACCAATTTGGTAATGAGAGATGCTATGCGGAGACCAGGCTCACATTTTTCATTGCAGACAGTCTTGGGATACTGTTCATGCTTCCTAGAGTAAAATGTAGGTGCTGCTGACACTTTCTCATGAAACTATTTATTTTCAAATCAGTGTTATTTAGAGGCAGCTTCCTCTAAAGGGAATGTAAGATTAGGATTTGAAGATCTTTTAACTTTCCATTCCTCCAGGTCTAATCTCTTAAAGTTGGCTCTTGGGTTCTCAATACAGCTAATCCAAGTATTTTCAGTGATATTTTTATTTCCAGAATTGACATTCTGCCAAACACAGAATGTTTTGTGAATCAGAAAGATTTCCTAAAGCCTATCACAGAAGAATGCAGAATAGCTGAAAGTGTAATTTATAAGGTCCTCACCTTACCAGGAAATGTACCAGCTGTTGTTTTCCCATATGTCAGGTTAATGCCAGATTCATCTTTTTGCTGTTTTCTCTCTCCTGATTCTTCTCTTAGCAGTTTGTTATTCCTAAAAAACTCTGAAATTCCAATTTTCATTCCACCACATGTGGAACAAAATCAAATTTCAAAACCTCAGATGTACTCACCAAAAGAAAATGCTGTTTTCTGGCTGGGGTAATCAACAGTCTTAACTACAAATACTCGTAGCACAATAACCCAGTAGGAAAGAAGGGGAAAGCTCACATTGAGTGTAAATGATCTGATGCTTGCAAAATAGTCCCAAACGTATTTTCAAATATATGCCTTCGTCATTGCTCAGGATGCTGCCTAATGAGTTGACAGTAAGCCAGTGACAGTCTAGCACAGCAAAAGTTTAGTGCTTCCTTTTTTGTACATTCGAGTATTCCCTATTGTTTTGAAACTGTTAGTAATGCTGCTGCTTTGCCTTTGCCATCGAACAAGCCCTTCTCCAGCAGTGACTCATTCAGGTTCTGGCACTGCGTAGGAGAAAGGAGAAGTGTTAATAGGAAACGCTTGGTGACACAGATAGGAGGAGAAGGGGAGGTAATATGCAAAGCAGAGTTCTGGCTCTGTCATGTTTTCTCTAACTTGCAGAGTTTTCCACTCTCTTTGGAAACTAGATGCTGGGGGTCACCAGACTGCATTCCCCAGATATGCAGAATGCTGAAATCCCAAGAGGCATGAGTTAGTGAACACCGCATGATTCCATGCTGTTCCTATTAAAAACATCATTTATTTCAGTGGTCTGTGTTACTTTTGTTCCCCACAATGCATGCTGGGTTACTCCACTGTCTCCTGGAGCTTCCCAGCTATGGAACACTGAGGCTGCTAAGTAACATTGCTCTTCCAGGGATCTATCAGTTACTAGACTGTGGTGGTTTCACCTGACAGGGATGGGCAAGAACAAGAACATTACTCTTCAAATGAGAAATGACCATTGCACCCCATAACATCTACACTTTGCATATATCTTCTCACACAAGAGGCAAGAGAGAACTTCCACTGCCTTTATCTGTGCCAGTACTTCACTCCAAAAATGTTATTTCTTTAGAGCTTCATAGAGTAACTGGTGTCTGTCCTCTGCAATTTCAGAGCCTTCTGCAAGATAAAAGGATATGACTAGGAACACAAACTGACTTCGTGAGTTTACCTTCTTTTCTTCTCCTATTTTCTCCATGTAGCTTTAGAATTTAGCCCATCGTCTTCTGTTCCCATTTCAATTTCATGCAGGACATAACAGTTCTGTGTTAAAGAGATACCTCTAATCCACACACTGAAGGGGTTCCCAGAATGTTAGTAGGACAGAATTCTTCAGGTAACATGAACATGGTTCTCCTTCTTGATGTAGTGCCGGCATTTTAATGGAGTTCTGTAGCTAATGGAGTACTATAACCCTGACATTGCCAATCTAAAATTGATGTGAGAGGAGAGTCAGGGTCTGTATTTTTTATTAGCTCTTAAAAGTAAAACAGTAACGGTGAAGAGGTGAAGAGTTGATCTCCTTCTGAGAGGAAACTAAGTTCAGTTTATTTGCAATGTATTTCTTGACTACATGTCACCTTGAACTCCTATGAAAAACATGCTTTTCTGTATTGCTGTAGTTTTTCTCATTTCTGCTTTACAGTCTCTTGGGACACCCACTAAAAGCATGCCAAAGGGGTGGTTGAAGGGTGGGGACCTAAATATTTGAAATCTATTAAATAAAATAACACTTTTGAAATACCCAAAAACATATGAAAATGTTTTTCCCCTCATGTGGGAATTCAGCTGTTCCCAGAAACAGCCTGGGTGCCAGGAGACCAGAGCAGCATATGAGGAATGTATTAAACAAATGATGGAAGAAGGATTGAATAGCTCGGGGAGCTGGAAAAATAATACACAACTTTTCATCTTGAGTCTACCCAGGACTGACAGAGCAAATGAAAATCATTACACTCTGAAGACGGCTTGGTGGTCCATGTGGAATCACTTGGTGGTTTCTCTGGAGTTACTAATAGACAGCTTTCTACATCACAGAAACTTCCATACATTTATCACCCTTTTCAGCAGTCCTAGTGGAAGCCAAGAATAAGGGTTTAAGAGAGAAAAACATTTAAGCATATGCTTAAAATTAAGCACCTGCTCAAGTACTTTTCTGGATGAGAACCTTAAAAACTACACTGCTAATACATGTGGTAAAAATATGAAGAGCAGAAAGGAAAAGGGGCTGTTCATATGGTACCTGTTCTGGAAAAGATTTTATTTTCATTAAATAGCTTTTAGCAACATTGCATTGTATTTTAAAAAAAGGAAAAAAGAAGACCCAAGGCTGTATTCCAAAGGTCATCTCTAATGCACAATCAGAAAGGAGCAAGTGTATCAGTATTCTGCGCTCTCTCACCAGAGGATGAGAACGTTAAGTCCTCTCATGTGCTTGCATTTCAATGTGGAATTAATTAACAGATCCCATCATATTTTCCATTTCTCTGCACTAGGCAATGTTAAAAATACTGAAGCAACTTCCAGGTAAGTCAGTAGAAGTACCCAGCAAAGTCCAGTACCAAAAATCTCACTGGAGTCCTACCAATCCACACAGTTGTGTTAGTACAGTTTAGGCACATCTATGCGGCTTCCGGGTTTGAAGCCAGCTGAAGGATCCCAGATTAGTGTGGCATTGCATGGGACCAAAAATTTTCCTTTGCTCCCAGTGCAGGCAGTGAAGCGTAGGGGGCAACTGTGCAGGGCCTCACCATAAGTGACAGAAGCTGAGTCTCATTTTAGAGACACACCTTTTTTATTTGTTTATCTCATAGATGTAAGGGAGGCTGAATGCAACAATCCGTCCTCCACGGGATGACCATACTTGCTTCCAGTGCAGAATTTACACTAATACCAAGCTGAGAAACAAAACCTAACAATAAATCAAAATGAAAAGTTTTGTCCTTCTTATCTCACCCAAAGACTGCACTTAATTACACTCCTGAAATAAAACTGAAGAAAAATAATTGATTGTCTCACAATTGTTTTTGACTGCACTAAAGCTGCATCAGGAGTATTTGAAAAATGTAAAAACTGTTGTGTAGTAAAATGGTTTTAATTTTGCCATTAGATGCAAACTTCATACTAGCAATGTTAATTGTGGCAGACCATTCCTCTGCCTGAACTCTCTTCTTGCTACAAATTAACTAGAAACTGAGGAGGTATATTTGCTTCCACGCAAGTTCATACACTACATTACACAGCTAAATACACTTGTGATAAGGTAACTTTGGATCACCTTTCCTTTCTTTACCTGACAAAAGGATTTAGAAATCACAGAACCTACTACATTTTATCATCGTGGAATGCATGGAAATATTGAAGCATGTCTTGATTGCTGTAGTTTTTCTACAGCAAATTTGTTGTTTTTATCTGTGCCAGTCACTAGAAATTTCAATAAGAGAAAAATATCTCCTACAATTTTAAAATTATTTTTGAATGGTAAAAAAGCGGTAAGATAAAGCAAGAGAACTTTGTTCTGAAAATATTCAGAAAGTATTGTTTATTCAATAATGTGCTATTTCTTTGTTATATCTTTCTAAAATTAATCTACTCAAATATTTGCTGAAATCTCTAGAATAATGGATTAATTACATGGCAGATTAAGGAATTGATGACAAACTCCTTGGCCATAAAATGTGATTTTTACTTAAAAATACATCACGACAAAGTAGAAATAAAAATACACAAATTTGTTTGCATATATCATGGCTCACCTTTCTGACTCCACTTTTCACCCTATCTAGCAAAGTTATTCTACACCATTTCAGCAAAATTCTCAAAAAATTCACTAAAGAAGCTGAAAGCATGCTCTTGAATCTTCTCTCAAAGAAAGGGTCTGAAAAGTATTTGCAGACAGTGGTAGGGTCAATACACAGCCCTCTTGGGTCTCATTCCAGCTCTGGAGGCCAGAGCACACTCGGGCATGTGCATGGTTTTCTGCCTCTGTTCCATCCCAGTACAATGCCTTTCAGCTTTTTCCTCCTGCTCTGTTTCCTGACCCCTTTCCTGACCAGTGCCATGATCCACTTCTGGGTTCCTGGATCCTGTCATGTTCCCAAACCCAAGACAAGTGCAACCCCAGAATAAGACTTTCTCTCTGGTCCCCCTCTAATCTCAGCCTCTCCACACCCTCTCTTCCTGGCTTCCTCTCCCAGTTTCTTTGCCAAGTCCACATGTCCCATCCCCACCCCTCTGTCCCCAATGACATTCCTCAGTCCTTAGGTCAGCTTCCCACTTCCCCTGACTCCAGCTACTCATTTCATTACTCTGTGTCCTTATCTGCTCCCTTCCTCTCTACTTAAATCACACGGTTCCCTCCTGTCCTACTGCCCGGACTGACCACAGCAGGGGAATACAGGGGCAAAGGGCCAGTGCTCAGGGTTATTCAGTGCAGCCTCCTTGGCAGGGAGCCGTGGGAAGCTGCCTTCCAGAGGAAAGCCCAGTTTCTTTGCTCAACTGCAGGCGAGGCCTTCCCTGTCTGCGCTCTGCAGCCACGATGTGAGTAGCCACAGGCACTGAGAGGCTCACACCTGCTTCCTGCAGCTGCAGTTTTCAAAGCACTTTCTTGAGAGGTGGAGGTCTGTAATGATAAAGCAAACAGAATATTTCTTCCCCCAAACCTGTAACTTCATTGGTTTTTCATGGGCAGCGCCAGTTTTTTATTCAGTGTTGGGAATGAGCACATTGTGACAGGTTATGCACTACTGACATGAGAGTCATGTAACAGGAGGTGATGCTACTGCTAACCCATGGCTGTTCCAAGTTGGCTGATTATACTGTCTGCTTAAAAAATGTTTCCTGATCTAGGGGAACTCTATCAACCTGTGTCCTGCTACACGGTTTCATGTGTCCAAGCGTTTACATAGGTACACAGCCCCAGTCCTTGTCATTCTGCAGTTAATCAAGGAGATACCTAGAATGAAAATTGTGAGACAGTCATCATCATCTTCCACAACCACTGCAACAAAGGCATTATATATTCAATTATAAAGCCTGAAACAAACTATAAAACTATAAAGCTTAGCCATTGCAGAATATCATGGAGAGCAAGCTGAAAATGGGAAGTTGCAAATTTAGAGTAGCACAAGAAAAGTGTAAGAAATCTAAAAAACACCTAAATTATCAACCCTCAATTTTCTGGATTCACTGAAATTACTGCCCATTTACTCATGGCAGGAGCAATGGAGCATGCAACTGTGCTATCAACCTGGCAAGAGACCCAAGAATTTGCAGCACTGTCCTCTGTGCTACAGGTCCTCAATGCATGTGACCAATAGGTTTTCCATGTCCAAGGGTTAATAGATACCATGAACCATTCTGATAATACACTCATTTTTGTTGGGAAGTACAGGAAGATATGCATATCCCAAATTCTGCCCTCTCTGTTCTCCATCTGTTTGATGTTAATCTCTGCTGACCTGAACATGAAGACCTTCCTCAAAGTGGACAGTCATTTGAGTTGGCCTACCCTTTCTTCCTTGCTCTGGGTTTTGCCTAAGGGAACAATGAGGAAGGGCAAGACCCAGGTGCATCTGTTATGAAATACCTTCCACCAATCTGGCATTTGCCTCAAGGACAGCAGTCCTAGTAGGGGTTAGTAGCTTCTGCAGGGAGCTAATGGGGAAGCTGAGAACCTAGTCTCTACAGCCCCCTCTCCCTTCCCCACCTCCCCGAGCAAACCAAAGCCCACATGGACCCCAGAGTTCCAGCAGCAAAAAGACACATTCTGAGAAAGAGAAATGCAGCCCTGGCTTCAGAGAAATACAGGATGATAATTACAGGCCATCCAGGAAAGAGTTAAACACCAAATATGAGAGTGCCCCTACTTTCAGCCAGGACACTGTGATTTTATCACACTCTTCTGTGAAAGTTGACAGGCTGCATGCCAAGCGCTTTTTGATTTGATTTTATTTTTGTTTTACTTTCTCACATGCAGAAACTGTCCTCAAAACCTCTTACTTTTAAGCTAAGTGCCAAAAAATGCTCAAGTGCCTGCCAATGACTCATCTTTTAAAAGCCTGGCTTTTGGAAGGTGGTTTTCATTTCAGGAACTTAGGATTGCTTCCTGGATACTAAACATTGTGGGATCAATAATCAGTCTAGAAAAATGTCGAAAAAGGAGGACTTTAAATATTTAAACATCACTCATCTTTGGGGGTTCTGTTAACTAGAGATACGTGGGAGTTCCAAGCAAAAAGAAAAACAGGAAGGCCAAGAGTTTGGCTGACGACTCAAAATGGCCAACATCCACCTCTTTTTTTTTAATACTGAAACATATTTTAAATCATTTTAATCTATTTTTAATAATGGAACCAGACACATACATCACATTGCCTTTGAAATTGTAGAAACACTATCCTTTTATTTTTTTTTACGTGGGTGCAAATGGAAAGCATACGATGACATTCCATCTCTTCGTCCCCTGTGCTGTGTTTCACCCATTTCTCAACACACAACGTAGACATGCGGCCCTTATTAGTGCTGCAGTTACATGTCATCATTTTGCCATCGTGCAAGCCAAACTTCTGAAGTGCTCTTTTGCTTCTAGGGATTTCCTTGTTTACACGCCACATAAAACCTTGCTTGCGCCACAGTAAAGGCATGTGGGAACACAGAAGCCTGTACACAGGTGAGGGCATCTAGCAGGAATCAGGGTGGAGGAAGGGCACAGATCTCCCCTTAAGCCTGGATTGTTTCTGTTTGGAGGCAATAGTGTTTATCAACTCCAGCAAGATAGTGACTGGATGATTCAAACAGCTATTTGTCTAGAGGGAATAAACAAAGTGATAAAAGAAAAATTAGAAAGCTGAGAAAAAAATGAGATATTTATTATGCCCAAAACTAAACATGAACTACCTCTTCCTATGCTTGATGCAGGCTCCAGCACAGTTATTCAGGGTAACTGTCTTTTTTTTAATTCTGCTGAGATCACTCGTTCTTTATATATCAAGGCTAGCAACTATGACTCTCAAAACTTGCTTATAAACACACTTCACATCTTATGCGTAGGACAATCTGCCAGCGTACAGGTGCCCTTGTCCATGGGCGTTGGGTGAAATATATATATATATAGCTATCTGGTTATTCTGGGACTGCTAACATCCTGGACTGACATTGCAGTCTGTTAAGAAGCAGTTTTGAACAAGTCTAATGAGATGGTATAGATTTTCTGGGAGCATCAAAGGCTATCAAAATTTTCTGCCACCTAATATGCTTTTCTGTGTCAAAGAGAAACCAGCACTGAATGTTTTGAAGTAAGGTCAAGAGTCCTTGGTTTAGCCTTTAGTCCATTAGTTACACCAGTAACTGGCAGTACAGAAGAGTATTCCTAATGATCCAGCTGAAGCATATGTATGTTTATAAATTAGACAGCTCACCACAACTTTGGGCCCTTTTTATCCACTGGCATGTTTTGGAGCAAATACTAACGGAAACAAAACATTTTTTCTCCTTACACAAATCAGCCACAAACCAGAAATTTCTATCTCCTCTTGAAGACAAATAAGCAAACATAACAAAACAAATCAAAAACAAAACTAACCATCCAACTTTACCCAATATTCACTTACCCAATGTATGGTTTTAGTCACAGAAACGAAGACTCAAACCACTTTACTAAGTGTCAGAATGCAAACATCCCATGTTATCTTTTTCTTCCTAGTGTGTCGAGAGCTGCAAGTTAGGTAACCTTACTCTTTTTAGTTAAAACATATAAAAATACAAGCTACACCATTCTCTCTGAAACTCTGAGTGTGCCACAATGCAAACACAGTCAAGTAACAAGCATCACTTACTGCCGTGGTGCTGGAAGCAGGTTTTTACCCTCACTGGTGGGATGGTTTATACGGTGGCAGACTTCTGATCCTCACTTAATTTCCTGCTAATCACCCTTGCTTGCGGAGCCCAGCCCGGCTGGATGCGCAGGTCGTGGAGTTGCTGCCAAGAGCAGGGAGCTGCTCAGCTTCCTACACTAGGTGGCATGGAAGGACCAAGTTTCGCCACCCCCACCACTGTCCAATGGCAAATGACGCTGCTGTTCCGTGTCTTGCAATCACTTTTCCTTGTGCTCTGCAGAAATATTTATTTATTTATTCATTTAATCACCTGGAAGAATTTTATCCGGATAAATGCTGAAGTTCTTCTTGGAGGGGTTCTTTTGTGACTTTTCCATTCCAGCTGACTGGGAGTTCTTCAACGTCCTTGGTGACTTTCCCTCTCCCATTTCCCATACGGGCTTTCAGCACTTTTATACACCCTAACTCTGTACCTTAGTTAAGTTTTGGGTTTCCCATTAGTTCTCATTTCCCCATTACTCTAATGGAGAAAAAACAGTACTTCAAAATTTTGCAATTCACAGCGCAGGAATTTGGCACCCTATGTTTAAAACACATTTTTAGCCCTGCAGACCACTTTTGATGTCTGAGATAATCAGGATTCTCGAAGAGGTCAGTTTGATTCTTACCTTGCTCAACTCCTGAGCTGATTACTGCAAATTATTGACCCTACAGAACAACCAAGCCTGATCCATCAGTGCTGTCACTGGGAAGGGCAGCATTGCTCAACACTGGGATTGCATTAACAGCACAGCATGTGCAGCTACAGTCCTGCTGCAGCCCTCCTAATCCATGCTCCTATCCCATACAGATATGCAATGAAGAACATCCCAGTCAGTTCAGGATGCCTACATGGCCCTAAATCTTGTGCATGAGAGCACTTAAAGTGTAGTCATTAACCTGTATTATTGCCTCTCCACTGTGACCACAAAGTACCTCATTTCTACCTGGCAGTTTCCAATACCGCCTGGATGCAACGCCATTCCCATTACCTCACCGTTCTCCCAGCATGTTACTTAACAGCTTTCCAGCAAATAAATCCTGTCCATGCACCCATCTCCCCACGCCCAAGCCCATATATTTAATTTGCCTTCCACTGCCTGGGGCAATAACAGGGGGTAGATTATCTCTTGAGGTGTTTTCCATCTCTGTTTTCTATGATTCCCTGGGGACAGGCTTATCTCTAAAGTAACATCTTGCAGGATTCCAGGGTTACACTGGTGAATGTGTTAAGGCCAGAAACGGGGAGGGAGATGCCTGGTATTAATGGCAGAGAGATGGCTTTTCAAAGTGGAATATTTTCCCATTATGTGAATGAGACTGAGTAACTCAGGGTTTTTTCAGCTTGGGATTCAGAAGTTAGGTCTCAAGACTATTTACTGTATTTTTTTAATCTGATTCTGCAGTCCCAGCTATTTAACTCTGTCTTGCCCTGCTGTCTGCTCTCATGTCCTTACTGAGGTGATTTTTCTACCCTCTTCCTCCCTGATGTACTGAGCTGGCACCCTCCCCATTCCTCTCTGCCTGTCCTGACCCTCCATGGCCCTTGCCAGGATACCAGGAGAACCAGAGAGACCACCTGTATCAGGAGTAGAAAAAGAAAACACAAAAAAATACGCCTGGAAGCAGGTTGAAACCAAGGAAGTTTAGGGTCAGCCACAAAGCTCAAAAGTATGTTTAAACCTAGTTTTAGTTCAAGGCAGTATCCAAAAAATATACGTTCTGGCCATTACAAACATCTGTATTTCATCTCTTGTTGTACAGTGGTAAGCACCACAGATACATTTCAGTTTCCATGGCATCTACAAAGTATACTGACTGGAGGATAAGAGCTCCTATGAGGAGCTGTAGACTACAGCTCTGTCAGTACTTGTGCACTGACTGTGCAGCACAAAAGGAAGAAGGAAATACTACCACACAGTTCCCTCCTGGCTGCATACCTCCCTGTGTTTCAAAATAACGTATAAAACCTCCAAGTAGCTTCATGGAAGATCCATGAACAAACTAAATGAAATCATGCTTTTTGGGTGACTGTACAACAACATGTACTGTCCTCAGTTTCACCACTGCAGGTGTAAACAAGAGATAAAAATTACACACAGGGCACAAACATGTGACAGTGTGAAACACTATAAAGTTTTAATTGCCACTTATTTGGTTAAGCCTTTCATAGCTCTCTGCTGGTGGGTCTTGAGCAATGTGGTCATTCGATTCTCAGGCTCATAAAAATTTACTGCACGACTTCACGTGTTCTCCCTATATAGCTCCACTTTATTTCACTGGCAAAATACAGCCAGCTGGAGCTGCAGCTCTGATTAGCTGAATGCTTGGGATGCAAAATGCAGTCCCCAGAATACATCATATTCATGGTAATATTCTGACTGTAAAAAAGGCTTGACTTTTTAAGCTTCTCCAGAGATGTAGATAAATGTAATGTGTCAGAAATAGAGACCACCTACACATCAGATCACACTTACAAGGATAATGTATGCAGGCGTATAAAATTGCCAAGGAACACGAAGCCACACAGAAAGGGGTACTTCCCCAGGCTACTGACTGGTTTATTCCACATTTCACTGACTTTATAAGGCAACTGAGTGACATTTGGTATCATCAGAACCACCTGAAGGGTTGAAATTGCACTGTTCTCGGACAGCCAGAACCAGGAACATTATGATTTTAAAATATGCCGAAAGACAAAGTCACAAGCAAACAGCATTGCACATTCATACCTGCTTATTTCCAAATCATAATCAAAATCTGTGAATATAAGTTTCCTAGTAGAGACACTGAAACATCTCCATTAAATGTTAGGATTTTAGTTTTTAATATTGCCAAAGCACTTTAAGAGGGAGGAATTTGAAACATTTTTCTAAAGGGAAAGAAAAGAAGGAAGAAATGCAGCTCTGTGACTCAGAGGTGCAATTGAAATAAAAATCTAAACACTGTCACAAGCGGCATCACTGAAGCCCAAAGCAAAACACTGCATCTTGGAGATTTCCGGAGGATCTTGGGAAAATTCAGTGCTTTTAAACAAAGAGCAGCAAAATGAAAAGAACTTCAAAAAAAGAACTTGAAGATGAAAAAAAATTGAGTAGTTAAAGCTAATTCATTACTATTTCTACAGCCCAGAGAGCAGCAAAAATTGATTGATACACAGCTTGGTATTGCAAACTTTTATTTCACTCTTACTGCACTTATTCTACACAGCTAAAGAACAGAAGAAAGGAGGAGTGTAGGGCTTCCCATTATCAATGTGCCTGGCAATTTCTCACTTTCCTCAATAAACATGAACAAGGTTCTTGTTTGGATTCCCAGATTTCATCTGAAGAGCCCTCAAACAAAAGTAGCCAGTTTTGTTTAATCCTGATATGATCCTGTTGCAATCCTTTGGATGAAAAAGCAGGAATGGAAAAGGTGTAGTGGCACCCCAGCTCCCACCTCAGACACATTCATCCACAACCATGGACTGTTCTGTTCAGATGCACCACGTTCCCAAGTTATTATAGTGACTGAAACCTTGGACAGTACAAGATGTCAAGCTTCAGCCCTGCATGCTCTGCAGTGTGCCTGCACTTCCCAGGTGAGTGCTGCAGTCCCCTGGGCATTATTCTCACTCTTGTTCTCGGTACCCAGTTCCTGGAGGTGCTTGAAGGTGCTGCCTACGGCACAGGGTTGCCTAATGGCTCAGACACTGCTGGGGAGCATTGAGTGGCCACTCAAAGATCTGGTGCATCCTTTATAGGCAGATTGACCTTGCAGATGAATGTCCTACTAATCCCTATCCCGTTTTTCGAATCTCCTTAGGTATTCCATTTAAAGCCGTTCTACTTGGAATAAAATACTTTTAACAGGAGCTGAAGCAGAAGACAAATGTGAAAATGATTCATGCTTCTGGGAAGTGGCTGTCTGGTTTCTAGAGCATGTGGCACTGAATGTAAAATGCCGCACAGAGAGTGGCTGTCTCACCGGGAGAGACCAAGGAGCAGTTCTTCGAGCCTTGCACATGCACAACCAGCTTGCAGGCTGCTGGTGAAAACACTGTCCTGTTGCTCTCAGGTTTCTTCAGAGATGGAAACTGAACTAGTTCTCCTAAAGCTTGATGCATGCTCAAGGCTACTGGGTAATATATCCTCCCACTGCAGCTTTTGTGAATCTAGCTTTTCTTTTTTTGGTCTGCAAGAACCTCAATCAAAATCTTTTAAACACTTTAGAAGTTCTGAGACTTTGCCTCACCAAGAAACATAAGTTTTTTACAATTTTTTAAAAGTTTTTTTTTTGTCTTAGAATGAGGGCGTGAGTTGGCATCTGAGCCAAAAAAATCAGTAAAATGCACAGCTCTTCTGGTGGCAGATTGTTCCCTGTAGGAGGTCTCTGGTTGTTCTTCACATCTCATGGGTGTTACAGAAGTAGTTCTCAGGGAACTATAAAAAAGGAGAAAGGAAGGTTGTTTGGCATATTCAGAATAGAGTGTTCATGTAATCAGAAGAAAATATTGCATTGAGTTCTGTGAATGATACACAGATACTATGGGCAATTGGAGCCTTACACATTTATGTAACTTGTAATTAATTAATTCAATTATTCAAAGAAAATTACTTCACACCCCCACAAAATATCCTGTATCTTACTAAGGAGACAGATATGCCTGGTTTTACAGTCAAGTAATGTCACTTCCAGCAGAAGCTCATTTATTAAAATACCAGAATACTGCTGTATGATGCCTATCGTAACACCCACCTCCCACACACACAGGGTAGCATGCGTCTTATAACAAAGGAGGCATTCATAGCTATTATCTTGAAAGGTAGTAGGGGCGATGAATGCATTAAAGGGACCAGAGAAAGGTTCGCTTCACCAAAGAAAAGCTGAAATAGCTTAGAGGAGTTTTTAGTGGAAGTTGCGGTGCTTCCATGCTTGCTATCCTAGGACCAACTTTCCCTCTCATTGCCAAGAACTTCATTGAACTTTGAATTTCTTCATCTTTGCAGATAGCAAGAACTCCGAACCTAAACACTTCACTCTGTGCTTTCAAAAGGTTCAAAACTAAATTTGGATCTCAGCTCTTTGGCTAGGGTCCTTTGGCTAAATTTCTTTGCAGCTTCAGCTGGACCGGTTACCCTTGGGATATCTGCTGCTGGTTTGAGCTCTATTGCAGGCAGGAGCAGGAGAGGGCTTCTGAGAGCCCCTTTGGTTTGGGTTAGACAGGTTTAGTGACTGGATTCACTGCTCCTCTGCAGCAGGGTGCTAGTTGCATTGCATTTTTGTTTTATTATCACTACAGCAGCCCTGAGTCTATTAATACATATCTTGTGCAAAAAAGAGTCTGGCACTTTCAAAAAGGAAAAGGTGGTAATGAAGAGACTCTTAAGCTTCTAAACACACTCCAAACTATTACAAAATTATACCAAGAGCGGCAAATGCTTGAGACAGAATTAAATTTAAAAAAATGAAAAGCAAAATTCAACCTGAGTACTGTCAGGTCACTCTAGCCAAAATGAAATCTCCAATCTTACCCTTTTCTATTGCTTCTGTTGAATATTTTTAAAAGATTTTCAGTGAAGCAGCCTGACAAATGATGTTTTGGTTTTGGGGTCAACCCTCCTCAGTGGCCATCTGAAGTTGGCAACGACTTGTTTGCCCAGCTGGTACTTGAGGGTGCTCAACAGGTTTAGCTGCAAAGGGGACAGCTCTGCTTTCTTAGCTCTGACAGTGCTATTTAGAGCAACCGGCCCTGCCTCTGGTGTTGAAACTCACTATGGCCCCTGGGACCCAGCCCGGGCACAAGTGGCTTCCAAGCCGGAACAGCCAGATTGGGGGTTTTTGCATTAGTCACAGGACACAGATCAGCGGCCATGGGGTTTGTGTAGGTTACACCTTCACCTTCCCTTCGGTGAATTTAACTCCTGAAGCACAGCAGACGCTTGCTTCATCTCAACGCCTTGTCCCGAGCAGTGCTTGCAGGAAGAAGGAAAACTTAACGCGTGCTATATAAAGCAGCAGAAAGACACACATTGTGTAACAGATGTCTGTTGAAAGGAGATAAAGAGACAGCCTGATTTCTTTCCTTTTTTTTTTTTTTTT
>VZRQ01010817.1:1170054-1289637 GCA_013397975.1 Machaerirhynchus nigripectus
TGTGTTTGCCTGTGTCCTCATTCCCCTCTGCCTGCCCGCCTTGCTGTCTGGGGGAGGTTTCAGATTGCATTAGTGTTTCCTCCCATGCCTTGGCCGGCCGTCACGGAGGCTTTGCTGCCAAGCCACTGCCGCTGGCCGCCTGGCAGCTGGTGCAGGGCCAGCCTCCAACAGGCAGGACAGGGACCTCTCAGTGACAGACCCTGAGCCTAAGGGGTGGCAAAGGGTCTAGAGGCAGATCTGCTGGGCAGCAGAGCAGCTACACAGCATCACAGCTCTTCCCATCTCTAGCTGCCACTTCCAGTTGCCATAGGTAGGGTAGCCTTAGTAGCTCTCAAAGCCTACTGTTTTAACACTGATTACCCCCAGTTAGACCTCAATTCTCAGCAGGGAAAAGATATCCTTTTTTTTTTTCCCTCAGGGAACTTCACGATACTGTGCAATGCCTCTGGTATCTAACCTCATTAAAGGAGCTCATCTAATTCCACCATACTGAGGAAACTCTCACCTCCCTCAAAGGCAATGACTCAAGATACTAATCAGTGCAACGAGGATGTCTGAGGGTTTTTCTATCTACTACTTCAGTCTGGGCTATACTTTTCCTTCCCCCTTACTGTAGCCACAAACACTCTGCTCGCCTTGCAGAGTAAGGCATCCAGTCTCTTCTTGCATACAATGCCTCGGGTATACTTAAATTTAAGCCTAGTGCCAGACAATTAAAAGGGGCCCTGAGCACACCCAGAAGAGACTATTTTCTGCTTTTCCATACTCTTTCTTCTTTACTGCTCTCTGTTACTGCTTTCTCTGGTTTCTGTCATCATTTTCCTTTGCAACCTTTTGGGGTCTGGGCAGAGGAAGACACCTCTTCTGAAGAAGAACCTTGAAAGAGATACATTTGGCCCTGAAACATAGTCACAGATGCTGACCATCATGAATTTATCCCTGGCTGTTGAAGGGATGAGATAGGATCACCCTCAGGATTCAGAGTATGTCTTAATAAGGTCTGACCTAACAATACCACACTGGCTAAAGTCACTCTGTTCACACCTCTGGAGATAAAGTAAGGAAGCTCAGACCTTCCTAAAATTATGAGTCATGAAAGGACTGACAGCAACCACACACAGAACACGGAGATTTTCTGAAAAACTGAGGAAAACTCCCACTTGCTTTCCCTGATGGTGCCTGTCCCAGTCCTTCAGGCTGGTACAGCAAACCCTTGTCAAGACCAGTGAAAGGTCTACAGAGTAAGTCCTGCGAGAAGTGGCTAAGGGAGCTGGGATTGTTTAGCCTGGGTAAAAGGAAGCTCAGGGGAGACCTTATAGCTCTCTACAACTGCCTGAAAGGAGGGTGTAACCAGGTGGGTGTTGGTCTCTTCTCCCAGGCAACCAGAGACAGGATGAGACGAAATGGCCTCAACATGCTCTAAGGGAGGTTCAGGCTGGACATCAGGAAGATCCTTCACAGAAAGGGTGGTGAGGTATTGGAATGGGCTTCCCAGGAAGCTAGTGGAGTCACCATCCCTGGAGGTGTTCAAGAAGCAATTGGCCATGGCACTGAGTGCTATGGTTTAGTTGACATGGTGGTATTTGGTCAAAGGTTGGACTTGATGATCTTGAAGGTCTTTTCCAACCTAATGATTCTATGACTTACTGCTAACAACACCGAACCACCTCCAAAAGGTTATTATTAAAAGTCATTCATTACATTAATTTGCAACCCTCATTTAACGTCAGCAGACCTTTATCTTTCAGCCTAGGGGGTTATGCTAGCTCCTGCAAGCCAAAGCCCAATCATAACAAGTGTTTCAGGTTGTAATTACAGGGTGATTTCCAGTGATACCAACTGCCTATTTTGCCTCCATACGTTTTCAAGTCCAAAGGTTACTTCATTATTTCAATTCCTGTATGTCTGTCCAGGGAAAAAAAAATCTAATAAACAGATAAATTAATGGAAAGAAAAGAATAAATTTTGAATAATAAATAAACTTGACGGCCAGTGTCTGTACTCAACACAGAGGAAGAAATGGGGGCTGGCTGGGTTGGGTGCAGAGAGTGTTCTTGACAGGCAAGGAGATCTCTTGAGCAGCAGGATGCTCTCTCTTTCGTTAGGAGGGGAAAGGAGCAGCACAGTTTCAGACTTCATTCCTCATTTCTTTGAGGCTGATAAGTTGAAATAAGTTCATATTCCTCCCACATTTCTCCTCCTCCACGGTGTGTTAAACTTTCTTGACTCAAAAAATTATGCCTGCTACTCCCCCGGCTCCATCCAGCACCCTTCAGAGGAGGGGGAAGATATCTCGGTGAGCCACTTAGGCAGAGGCTTAAAGCTAAATAAGCAGCTAAGTGCTTGGCTGGGTCAGGGACCTCTTAGCTTTGATAAACATGCTTTTGCAAGGGGTGTTTTAAAAGATTTAGGATACTGTCTTGACCAAGTTCCTTCATAATTCCTGAGCACAGAGCTAGAATCTCTGAAAATACTATTATTAGGGGTTTTTTTATTATTATTTCCAAAAATAAATCACTGTGAAATTATATTTCAAGAAGCAAGCACAGGAAATGAGATATATTTATATTCTTATTTACACAACAATTAATAAGAAGCAACATAATGAAATCCTAGGTTAATGGAGGAGGGCACCGTTGTGAATATAAGCATTGCTGAAATACTTTTTATGTATGTTTTCTAATCAGTATGAACAGTTACATTTAACACAAGCCAAATTTCAGAAATTAAGTAATTTCCTTTGAAAATAACATTGTGCCTCACATTATTTTTTATGGTTATGTAATTTTTTGATAAATACACTGTTGAAGAACTACCAGAAAGACAATGTTTTACCCAGAGGAGTGTTGACCCTAAGCCACAACAAGAGAAATGAATTATGTCAGAAAATAATTACTTTTGTTGGTTATATACTAAGAAATATTATTTTTTCTAAAACCTGTCACACATGCTCCTGTACTCATACCAACTACAAGATAAATAACTTTTTTTTTGTAGCCCAAGCTCTAAGGGAAAAATTAAATTGCCCAGAAAGTGGAAATAATTGCAAGAAATTTTAGTTAACTACAGGCATAAGGAATGTGGTCAGATGTAGGAAACACATCCGACAAGACGGTCCCAGCCTATTTAAAGGTTGTGGAATGCATCTCTCCCTTAGAGAAACTGTTGACAAGCTGCCAAAACTCTGAACTGCAAATCCTCCAGCCATGAATAAATCAAAGGAAATTCCAAGAAATAACTTAAGGCAGCTTAAATGACTTATTTTGCTATAGCAACTGCAAATTCTTTATGAATATATATGGGATCTGCCACAAGTCAAAGGTATTTAAGCCACCCTCGGTGGGTATTATGGCTCTGCTGGTAAAAACATGTTGTATTGAAACAAAGCATGTCTGCATGGATCTGATGAGGTTCCCACTGGAGACTGAATTTTGCTGGAGACTCAATGAGCTAATTAGAGTGAAATGGCCAGTAGGCTGCACTGTTGATCTGGGAACACCAGGTAATTTTATTTCAGGGGTGTTTATGTGGCTGGGGAAAATCTTTTCCTCCCAGGGAAGGGACCTTGGGAGTGCATCCAAGGAAATGCATTCCTTGGAGTAGCACACCCATTAAGCAGGCTTTAGCAAGCCAATCTAACCACTAGTGCCTTGGAGGGGCTCTGCTTTGCCCTGAGCAGTTAGTGCCTGGAGCCATGCAGGGAGCTTTGGCTAGCATGGCTGGCTGGTAAAAGCCAAGTGTTTCCTGAGCATTGACTGTTTCATTTACAAAGAAGGTGCAACGATCTGTTTAACTGAATGGGGAGGGAACAGTCCGGAAAGCCTTGTAACTTATGAGAAGAAGTGGGATATGCCCAGTCCCAAAATCACAGTGGTTCACTCTGAAGATAGACAAGCTTCAATGAACTCTGCCCCCATCCCGTGAGATACTGTGGTGGGTGGGCTGCCTAGTCCTTGTAAACTCATGGACTAACAGTGGGTTCAAAACCATCTCCACAAATGCCTATATCAGATCTGGTCAAAAATTTTATTACTCTCAGAGTCTCTTGTCTCCTTCATGGAAAAACTTCCAACCATTTTGTAAGTAGTTGGCTGCTGACAGCAAATATTGATTGCCTACTTCTGCCTGGAGCAAAGGTTTACACACATCAAAACCAAAACAAAACAAAGCAAAACCATGATCCATTGATGATCCCATGAGATACGGCTGCACAAGGGCCACTCCTGTCTTACATGTATCCTTTTCTGTAACACAAACACCACCTCTTCTGTGCCAGTGCTCTTAAACCCTGTCTGCATTTTACATAGTTCTTTATGTGATGGCAAATCACTAAAGTGACTGCATCGAGTTTGTGGCTGTTGGGGACTCTTTAACCAGACTACTGAGTGAAGAAGAGGGACAGGGTGAAGTTAGGCCACTTCCTATTTTGAAGGAAGACATTTTCCTCTCTTTGAACTTTGTGGCTGTCTTGTAAATGGTGATCTATGAAATCTACTGACTGAATTTTTCTTTTGGGCTTGTCATAGCTGTCTTTTATAAAACACACAAAATGTTTTTGTGGATCAAAGGTATTTCAGAAATAAGTAGGCATCCATAACCAGTGAGACCCTCTGATAGTTAAAATTTAAAATTCATCCTAACTTGGACTTCAAAATCAGGTTCAGTCCATGACTGCTTTTTTCTTTTTCCACTCTTTGCTAGAATGCTATCTCAATATACAATTACTTATATCTTCTGCTTTCTGAGGCAAAGCCACTTTACCACAGCAGCCCATTTGCCTACAAACTCTTTACTTGATGTCTTCACATAGAAGTCCTCTTTTCTGGCATTTATGACATGAATCAACAGCAGAAGAATTCACTGTCCCAGTTATTTAGAGATTATTTTTCAAACTTCAAAACTCCACTTTCCAAATTTCTATAATGTCCGCAGATCTGAACAGCTGCACAACTCCATGGGACACTCTGCACCTAAGACTGATGTGAGGCTTATTCTGGGTGTCTTCTAGTATTGCTCTGCATGACACTTGTCATATACAGTTATGTGCATATAGGTATGTCATACCAAACGCACAGTACTCATATTCCTGTGCAATTCCAAGGTGTTACAACTGCATTTCAGTCCTCAAATTCTCATTCTCAGAGCATCTCACATCTTCCTTCTTTGCCCATTGTATGGGGGTACAATTCCCTCAAGTGGCCTTCACTAAGCTTTTGGGATGTTCTGTTGCAAATATCCTCAACCTTATCGAAGTCCTTCCATGATCTTTTTGTTTCCTCATTGCGCTCAATTGATCCACTTGCTTCAAGTTTCTGAAGCATTGCCAGTTTCCATGGGTTTACTGAGCAAATATAGATTAGAAAATAAAGTCTTCACAATATGACAGCCCAATTTTGCATCCTTCTTTCCCTCATGTTTATTTGACAGAAAGTTGCCCTTGCCAAGTTTGCAACGACAAGCTGCTGTCTGACCAGGGCCTCCTTCCACTTCCACTGGGCTGCTGCAGGGATCCATTGGTGCATTGCACATACGGCAACGCCACTCATCCCATTTTCACTGCCTTTGCTCTGAAAGGCAAAATCTAGTTCAATACCTGATAATTGTCCAGAGTGTGTTTATCCTGAAAATCTGTGCTAAAATGGATAATATTCCACCCAATACAGTTTCATGAGAAGTGAGACCCACAGGAGAACTACCTGTTCCTGGGTCCAAACAGACCTTACTGCGTTTCATTTTTCCAGAGTTTTAGGGGAGAAGCAAACGTTCTGGTTTGTGTACTAACTCTTCAAGAACACAAATATGGTGTGTAACCAAACATGCAAAAATTAGCAGCTACATACACGTAATTTTCCTGGGGTTTTGTTTACCTTTTTTTTCTTAGGCTTCAAATGAATTCCAAGGACAAACATCTTCACTAAACAGCTTTTGTCTCTAGCCTCTTGTCTCACCCACTCTCTTGGGTCCTTGGTAATTCATGTGCATTTAACAGTGCTGGGATTTCCCAGTCTTAAGGATTTCCTCCTGCAGGCTGTTCCTCAGCTCTATGAGCTGATAAAGTCTTAACATGATTCAAGAGGGTAAATTCTCCATGCTTCGTCAGATCGATTTCTGATTCACCTCGTTTGATGACAACAGTCCCTTGCCAGGTGACAGCATTGCCAAACTGAGCTATGCAGTGATGAACCAGTTTGACTTGCCATTGCTCAGCATGTGTGCATTGCAAGGCATCACAAATTATCAGTGCAAGCCGTGTGCCAGCTCCTCCTAGGAACGTTAGCTAGTCCAAGTCAGAGGGTAAAAGGTAGTAGCAACACAAAGATCAGCTTTCTGATACAACAGAGTTTTCCATGTCACACAAATTTGCAAAATCCATAACCTGTAAACCCTTCTTAGACAAACCCCCCAAATCATCACACCTGCCACAGACACCTGCTGCCTCCAGCATAACAAAATATTACAGTACTTAATCTCTTGTTTGTCCTGACTAATATACCTCACTCGGCTCACTAGAGTGCACTGATACATAATGTGCCACAAGTACAATGCAGAGAAGAATCCAGCAAAATAAATGTTCAGTACCATGGAAGCAACCTATCCTCTTATGATATCAAGAATTCCATGGGAGAGCAAAGACTTACCAGTGACATGGATACTTTAGGATAATTTTTAGATTAATTAATCTTCTCACTCAGAATACATAAAACTAAAGGCTGAATTTTCTATCACCACTGTGTTGCACATATCTCATTTTATCCTTGAAATTTGAATTCTTCCCCTAGCGAGTTAGAGTCTTAAATTAAACATTCTAAACAAGGGCTTGGATGTTTTCTTGCTTTTGAGCAGCTGAGTTCTTTCAGGAACATTCAATATACCCAAAGATTGCAAAAAGCAATTCTCTACAAGTTAGAAGTTGGTTTCAAATGTTCTATCTGGCCTCATTCTCAGTGGCAGCCAGCTGCTCACATACAGCTTTTTATTAAAATATCTCTTCACAAGTTTGGATATTTGAACTTGGTCTCCACATACACCTGCTGTAATTTCATTGTTCCTAGGAGGGCCAGATATCTGAATGGGAACATCACAAAATGATCATACTAATAGGAAGTGTAACCTGCTATAGGAAAAGACACTTTGAGAATTTTTAGGGCTTTTTGCTGTTTCCTTTACTATTATCTTTCCCTCTTTTGGCTATCAGTTTGCACTTTAAAAGACCAGGGTCCTACCCCTGACTCTTGGGAAACTGAACTTAGTCCTTTTTTCAAGGCTTCCTCTGGCCTGGGCATTAGTTGCCTGGGGCTTTGTCCCCCCAGGCCACCTGGAATGGCCTGCAGATTTCTGTGCTGATGGGCACAAACACGCAAAAGCTGGTGGATTTTCCTTGTATGTTATTGTCAGCTGTCAGTAAGCTGTCACTAGGCTGGTGATGAAGGGCAACCGTGAAAAATTGTATCACTAAGACCACAGGAAACTGTTTAAAAAGCTTAAGCTTGCTCTGGCACCATGAGTTTGCAGCACTGAGGGTAACGATAGCAACCATCATCATGATTTTATATTCAGTGGGGTGGAACAAATAGATTTCTAAATACAACTGTCTACAGTTTTTTGTAGCCACATATAGTCTAAAGACATATATATTTGGTCCACAAAAATACAGATCTGGTTTTGATTGCTGTTAATACATTTTGTACTCACCTGGAAACCTCAGAAAGTCAAAGCAAAACTCAGCTCAAGGCATTTCTTTTTCCATCCAGCTGCTCATGAAAATCATGCAAAATTAAAAGCCAAATTCTCTGTAGAATTAAATCGGGGTATCTCTGTTATTGGACCTACATCACCAGAGATGAGGCACTCTAGAGGGCTGCCTGTGTACTAGGGACAGGCTCAGTCTCCCCAGGGGACAGGACACATGCTCCATGAGGAAATTTGGCCTCCAGTGTATGCTAAAGGGTTATCTAACCCTCGAGCATGGAAAAACTGCTGGGTTTCCTGGGCTTAAGAAATAGGGTTACCCATTACACTGCCACAAGTGTTGTGCTTGGAAGGAGCTCTGTCTGAAACAAAATCTTGGCCAAAGAGGCAGACAAAATCTGTGACTAAAAGAGCTTACAAGTTAAGGCACAGACCATACAATGATTTTAAATATATTTAATCAATGGGGCCTCTCTGGGTGTGTTAAGCACATACCTCTCTCTTGGTAGGACCAACCCCCTCACAATTTCTCTCTGTGGGAGTTTGCTTTAGAGACAGGCTTTTTCCATTCTCTTGGTCTTTTCTTCTTATGGAGCATTTGCACACAAAACCTCCCACAGTTCTTCCTGAGGTAGGAAGCCTTTGGAGGTAATGCTGGAGAGCTCAGTTTTTCCTTCACAATGAGCAAGACTAATACAATTAATGCACAGAAAGTAAAGTCTTTCCCCCCAGGAGCTGGAAGCTCCTTTGCTGGCACTCCCAACTCTTCTTAGCAAGCACAAAGAATTAGTCATGAACATGAACTCCCAAACCCCTGGCCCAACTGGGGTGCATTTAATGCTACAGAGCACAGCTATTATTCATGTTTAATAAACACCCGTTCACTTAAGTAATCCCATTGATGTCATCAGCGTGAGGAGTTGCAAAATCTGCTTTTAAGTAGTGTTGTGTGCCATGAGGTTGGTTTTAGCACGGGTATAAATTTTTATCGATTCAGCTTACAGAGCCTGTCTCATTGTCCAGCTGAATTCTGGGTTCCCAACCAAGGTGACAGATTCTTGTTCTTCCCAGAGGCCAACGCAGTCTTCCAAAATTCTCTCTACCTTCCCAGAGGATTTTTTTGGATACAAAGCAGCAGCTTTAGTAGTAATTCTCTCCTTAGGTTCAGTCCCTGATATCACTTTAAAAATTATTGACACCCAACTCTCCTCTATCATGACCCCAGACACCAGCAGAAACCAGGTACAAAAGAAGGAAGTAATATTTCCAACTCAGATACGCAATCTGAATTCCTAAAGTGCAAAGGGTTGCACATATGCTGTAATGCAAACCCTGGGAGGTAATGTTTGCCTGTAGTTTGACTTTTTACTAAGATAAGAGGGAGCAAGCACACACCTGAGTTATGAGTTGAGCCAGTTCCCCCTCTTCAGCTCAGCCAGCCTGCTCATATGTCAGATTATGCTGCAGCTGGGCAGTAGCTTGTACTGCAGGGAGAGAGGCTGGAGCTGGCATGACTGTGACTGGACACTTTGGGCAGGCTATAGCCACACACACTGACTCCAAATGCATTTCCAGTCAGAGAAGCAGGTGACTCACCAACCTTGCAGATCAAATAAGGTGAGATGCTGTGGTATCAGATGGCCACTTAGTCAGTACGATACAATAGCCTTTTTTTCTAAGGACAAAGAATGCCTGCCAAGAAAAGGGCAGTGGTTCAAGCTGTGGTTTAAGCACTGAGTTTTCCAGGTTGGGGACATGAACAAGGCTCTGGGCAGCTCTTGTGCATGCTGCTGGAAGTAGCCACAGCACCAAGCAGGTGCCTCACAAGTCCTTCAAGGGCCTTGTCCACCACTGCACAGGACTGCACATCTGAAGAGACATGTCAGGGCTGAGCCACACGACACACTTGTGTTGCCCTGTTGTTGTAGGGACTGTGCAAACAGGCCCACACTGGAGGAGCATTGGCAATGGGATGCAGGAAGAGCTGGACCTGGGAGAACACATGCAACATGACAACATGTTCCAGTGGGGTGTTCAGTGTTTACTCACCATCTGGTGTCCACCACTAAGTGAAGGAGATTGATTTATAACCTACCCTATCACCTGTTGTTTGCACCTGCACTGCTTGCTCCATGTGGATTGTGTCACTGTTCAAGGGTGCATGGCCATTTTCTTCTACGGGACTTGAGCATGTAAGACATGATTTCCTTTTAGACCAGGGATAGTTAGGCTTTGCCCAGCAGGGAGACACAGAGAATCTGTTTTACCTGTAGTATGAGAGGATTTTATGGAGAGCTAGAAAGGGGATCTTGATGAGCTTAACTTGGACAAAGATCTTGACATCCTTCATGAGAAATGTGGAGTGAAGGGCTGGAGAAATTAGGAGAAAAACAACAGGAACACAGTGCAATATGACTCTGGCGAAAAGAAAATGCTATCTAGGGCTCGAGAGTCAAACTCTTGGGCCTCTGTGCTAGAGGCATATCTGCTCTCTGGGTACTCAACACAGCAGTGGGTGCACAGGCAGGTAGTTCTTTATGGCTGCAGAGAGTCCTTGACAGCAGTCCTACACCAGCAGCCATCAGGCAAAGCTGGGGGCCCTACTACTGGTGCCAAAATGCACCCGAGCTGCTCACCCCATCACCACTGCGCTGGTTGGCCCCATGTTTACCTGCTGCCTCACAGCAGGCAGCCGAAGTTCTTGGCAGAAGACAGCCCCTGATGGCTCCCCTCCCCTGTTGGTTGTCATTTTCTTGGCACTTGGGTTGGCTGTGTGTGTACAGGCATATGCACACACGCCCTCCCCGCAGATATGCACAGGGTGTGGTTACAAAGCATCCGTAGGGTTTCTTCCTAGGCAAGGACATACTTCTATTAGCCTGTATTTACACAGGACTTGGAGAACAAACTAAAGGCCAACCCTGCATATGTTAAGAAACACCCTGAAACCAGGAGAAGAAACAAACAGTACTGGGAACCGCGTCTTAATAACTTGCAAGAAGCAAACAGCTTGTGTAAGGTATGAAGTAGCTGCATGAGCAGACCGAGTGGAAGAGCTTTGAAACAGGCAGCAGTCCATGCTGAAAAAAAAAAATTGTTCACCAATATGCATGTGAAAATTTTTCACAATGAGGTGGAAACATCAGAAATAACAATAGTGGCATCTGTCTGAGGACAGTTGCTACCTTCTTATAACTTTTTTTTTTTTGCATCTGGTTCCATTTATGACTCATACTTCCCAAACAAGCCATATGTTGCTGCAGAGGGCCTTTAACTTTGCTTGATTCGTATTGAGCTGTATTCCTGGCTGTCAGCCAAGTGAATGTAATAAAACCACTTTTTCCATCAAAAAATAAAAATGAAATCCCATTTGCAGTGAGATTTAATTAGCAGCCAGTAAGTCATTTTGGTGTTGAAAGCATGCACACTCATGTTTTGTTACAGCCTGATTTGCACCTTCAAACTCCATTGCAGCATTTTATTTGTTATAATACAAAAAGGTTTCCTCTTCCCCTGCCTCAGCCTTCATTCCAACTGCAGATCCTATAGCATTTGAATGATGGCAATTTTTTGGAAAATGTTGCACCCTCTGAGCTCTTCTCTTCAGGTGTCACATTGTGCATCATCTATTTAGAACACTGGGGCACGTATTGGATCTGCAAGGCAAGCTTTTGGTAGCAGGAGGGGCTGCAGGGCTGCCTTCTGTGAGAAGCTGACAGAAGCTTTCCCTATGCCCAATGGAGCCAATGCCAGCCGGCTTCAAGACAGACGTGCTGCTGGCCCAGACTGAACCCATCAGCAGCAGTGGTAGTGCCTCTGGGATAACGGATTTAAGAAGTGGGGGGTAAAAGTCTCTGGGATAACAGGTTCAAAAAGGAGGGGAAAAGGACTGTGCAACTAAAGCTGGAGAACAGCAATAGAAAATGTGAGAGAAACAGCTCTGCAGACACCACGGTCAGTGAGGAGGGAGGGGCAGGAGGTGCTCCAGGTGCCTGAGCTGAGATTCCCCCGCAGCCCATGGTGCAGACCATGGTGAGGCAGCTGTGCCCCTGCAGCCCATGGAGGTCCATGGTGGAGCAGAGATCCACCTGCAGCCCGTGGAGGACCCCATGCTGGAGCAGCTGGATGCCTGAAACAAGCTGTGACACTTTGGGAAGCAGACAGCAGAATAGGCTCCTGGTGGGACCTGTGGACCCATGGAGAGAGGAGCCCACACTGGAGCAGGTTTGCTGGCTGGATTTGTGACCCTGTGGGGGACCCACCCTGGAGCAGTTGGTTCCAGAAGGCCTCCACCCTGTGTGAGGGACCCATGCTGGAGCAGTTAATGAAGAACTGTGGCCCATGGGAAGGAGTCATGCTGGAAAAGTTTGTGGAGGACTCTCTCCCATGGGCGNCTCACAGGGCACGAGCACTGGAGCAGCCTATTCCTGAGGGACTGCACCCTGTGGGATGGACCCATACTGGAGCAGGGGAAGAGTATCAGGACTCCTCCCTGTGAGGAGAGTAAGGAGCAGCAGAGACAATGTGTGATGAACTGATCACAGCCCCCATTTCCCATCCCCCTGCACCGCTGGGGGAGAGAAGGGAATAGGAAAATGGGAAGTAAATTAGGCCTGGGGAGAAGGGAGAGGAAGGGAGAGGTAGGGAGAGGTAGGGAGAGATGTTTTAAAGATCTGATTTTATTTCTTAGTATCTTACTCTGATTTGATTGGTAATAAAAACTGTCTCCCCAAGCTGAGTCTGCTTTGCCCATAACTGGTGACTGATCTCTCCCTGTCCTTATCTCAACCCATGAGGGTTCCATCATAGTTTTTCTCCCCTGCCCGGCTAAGGAGGGGGGTGACAGAGTGGCTTTGGTGGGCATCTGGTGTCCAGCCACCTCATGACACTGATAATTTTAAGACCCTGAGCACCAAGATGAAAACAGTCATTTCTGCTGAAATAGGCAGTTGATCATAAAACTTGTGTATAAAATCAGGAGCTGGCATCCCATTAAAACATGCAGAATACAGATGACTAATTCATCATCACTGCTGATGTTTCTGGAGCTAACAGACTAAAGTTAGAGAAGGAAAGAGACTCTATCCCATCTATTTAAAACAGTCAGGGCACTTCTTATTCACTGCTCCTTTTAATTTGATGAAATTCTCAGGTAGTGTGCATTGTGACAACATATTTTTGGTTCCTGTCTCATATTCCCCCAGGGAGGAGCAATGTTTGACGCCATCGGCATTATTTTGAATACCTTAATTTTAATAAAAACAGAAACCAAACCATTGGAGGGTTTAGCTTGTCCCCTTTCCTGGAAAATCAATACTGCAGGAGCCAGGAAACTTTGCAAGCTCTAGTATACAAAATTTCCAAGTGCTTTTTGGGAGCTCCTGGGACACTGACCAGCCAGAGCAGCCTCAAGCAGAGCATGCTCCAAGGCCAGCAGCTCTGGAGCCTCCAGCAGCTCCCTGGCCTGCCCCACTCAAGTGAGGCCCCCAGCCAGCACTGCCCCACCGGTGGCTTTCAGAGCAGTGGCCAAGGCAGCCCACGGCTGTGCAGTAGCAGCTAGAGAGCAAACCAAGCCAAAGTTTAGCCTGCCTAACACAGCATTAACTCTCACTTGGATTTCTGCACGAAAATCCAGCAGGTTAGTGCAAGGCAATGCTCTAGACAGTGGCTGATCCTTTGCTCCCGCAGTCTGGCAGGAATCCAGCTTTGCAGAGAGCAAGCAAAAACGTTTCACAGGATCCTGCAGAATGAGGGCAACACCACAGGGGCATTATCCCCCTCAGCTTCTTCCCACTGCCTGTGTTAATTGATGGACCAGGCAGCAGGACCCAGCTTATAATATCACCGGTTCCCTTCACCCCCCACCCTCACAGATCAGCTGGATCTGAATCCCTTTTGCTCACAGTAGGGCCAGAGGAAATGCAGATGGAAAAAACTATTAGACTATTTAGCTCATCTTCTGCCAGAGAAGGACTGCTCCCTGCAGTACTCCATCCCTTTGCCTTTCTGATTTTCCTTTTTTTGTTCCCCAGAGTTAAAAGACCCCCTCTCTTCTGTATGTCTAAGGAAAAATTCTGAAAGATGAAAAAATTAGTCCAAGATGTCTCGCTTTGCCAGCCCCATGTGTTAAAAAGTAATCAAGAAATATGAAATGAAGCGGAAAAACTTTGTCACAAAACTGGTCAAAGCCTCCGCTTTATCATTTACATTTTTCCTGGCAGTAAAAAGGAACGGGGTATTTCAACCTTGAATATTAGCTCACTGTTTCATTCATTTGGTTTTTTCTTCCTTTTTTTCTGGCTAAATAAAGATGTTGTGGAGGAAAGAAGGATTGTGGAAAATAACAAATTGAGGTGAAGTGCCAGACACCGTTAAGTTAGTCATTAAGTTTTTAAGGGCCAGTTTTTCACATGTGCCCAAAATCCAGCAGTTTCTGCTGATAGCAAATGCTCAGCACTTCTGAAAAATCTGACCACTTCATCTAAGTGTCTCAGTCAAAATCCAGCTCTTCAGAAAACCTGGCTTTTCTAAGAGTCACTCCTTCAAAGTAACCCTTTAGAGATTTTAAGTGTATACCTGTTTAGGAAGAATAAGCACACAGGTTCTTCCCAAGCCTTCCTTTGCCTTGCACACTACTGCTATTGGGCTAATGTGCTCAGAGGATTCGGGGCATTTATACCAAAAACAAGGACATTCAGGGATGACCTCCTCCCATGGCCCAGAGCTGCCCCCCAAGGCCCTGGCAGAGCACAGCTGAACCAGGCAAAGACCTTTGCTTCTCTAGGAACAGATGGGAACCAAAGAGGTTGAAACGGCAAAATGCCAAGTACTCTGACATTCCTCTGCAACTTTAGCAGCAAGATTCCTCATCACCTCATGAAAACAAGCCTTCAGAGACTACACCTCCTGCTGTTAAAATGAATGTGGAAACTCCATTAGTTTCTATGGCAGGGTGTCAGCCTCTTCTTATATTCTGGCAGGAGAGGGGGGGAAAAGAAATTCTGTTCTTCAGTACAGAGCTGGATCTGCCTCCACCGGCTTTCTCCAGCTCACTGGGTGCTCATGGGGCTGTGTGCTGCCATGCATATTCATCCCGGCTGTTGTGCTTTGCAGCGCTCCTGTCAGTTCAGAGATGTCACTCATCGGGAAGGTATGCGAAAAGGCAGTTTATATAGTAATATTGTTTGGCTTTTTTTTTATTAAGCCTCCTGCTGACCAAGCTCCCCATGACGTGTCAGCTTCAGAATGAATATTCATACAATGCAGAAAAGCAAGGAAACTCACTAGAGCAGAAAATATTTCTGGTTTTCAGAAAGCTGTTGTTTTCTTCTACCACTGCTCCCACCAGCCTGCAGTCCAGCCTGCAAGCAGCCATGATCTCGTAGGCTTTTTGTATGCTTGAAGAGACCTTGGAGGTGTTAGGATCCCAGAGTCCCTTGGTTGCCCTACAGCAGAGGTACACACCAGTGCCTGATGTGCCGTGGGTGAGAAGCTTGCCTGTAGGACGTGATTTTGCAACATATACAGCAATGCACAGTGCAATAGAAGGCCTTCCATACTTCTTAAAGCTCAGGGAAAATGACACCAAGACCGCTTGTGCAGACACTTGTCAGCATGGAGAGAGAGCAGTCCTGAATGCCAGCTCATCCTTTATGGGGATTCTTGTGGTTCATGGTCTTTGCTCCCAAGGATGAGTTTCATTCAGTTCTGCCTCCATTTAAGACTATCTTGTATAAAAAGTTAGAGACATTTCCTTAATGTCTCATATGCCTACTGAAGCCCTTCACATATGTACAGGCCACCTCTACACTCACAAATTAAAGAAACTCTTAGACAGCGTTTTTGTCACCAAGCACAATCATTTGGGAAAGACTTACGTTCACACAACAAATCAGCTTATTATATCTCATGTAGGCATCATCACAGGGGCAAAAGCCAAACATTTCTCAATGAAAGCTGTCTCCCACATTCCTGGTGCTATCAGTGGTTCTGAAGCCAGTTAAAAGCAGGCATATTAAAGATAGTTGCAAACACACCTGACAGATGTAGCATATGTAAAGACCCCAAGAATAATCGCAGAACAAGTCAAGCCATCCAGCATTTTCATCTTAAATTGACCTTACAGTAAGCATATGATCAGGATCTGTGTTTAGTGTGTGTAATCTGCATTTGAGAAAAGGGCACAGGAAGACTGTCACTGTAATAAACTCAATTAGTACACAGACTGCTGATTTTTTCATGCAGGCATTTTAACTGAAAAAAGAACCCCACCAAAATAGTGACTAGACTAAAATATATGATGTGCTGTGCAGGTTTTGCATTGAATATCCTGAATTTACTTTATTTAGAGAGTATTGATTGATATTTTCAGGGGTGGCTAAATTACTTAAAAGGATAACTCCCATTGACTTGTTCCACTGGACAATGAAATAAATCAATAAGGCTTGTTCTCCCTAATCTATTTAGGGCAAAACCCAATAAAGGATTAATGCAATGTAACACCTAACTTTTGGGATTTGTTCCTCACTCTGAAGCCCAGAATTTTAAGTTTTGGCCTGCCTCCACTGGACATAGGAGAGTCAGCCACCTCAGAAAGGAGCTGGATGCCTAGTAGGAAGCATATTTGGAAACTGTGCTCTCCAAGCTGTCTAGAAGACTTCAGGCAGGCAGCTGCTTGAACTCAGTCCTTGTCCTTCTAAGTCTCTGTCACTCCACTCTACTCACCAGCCTTCCAGGCAGCTCTGTTCCTACTGAGCAGGGCACATCCAAACAGCTCTTTCTCTTGGGGACAATAGGCTACAGTATTGATGATCCAATGAATCTTGAATATTTGGCTTCACAGTAGCAGTACTTCAGTGGGAGAGAAAAAACTTCTACTTCTCATGGGGCACTTTAGGGCACTCTTCCAGGAGACCGGAGATGTTGATCTAGCCAGTTTCAAAACAGATTTGGGGTGGGGTTTTGGTTGGTTTTTTTTTTTTTTTTTTTTTTTGATACCCAGAAATGGTACTGAAATCATTAAACTAATCTGTAAGAGGTGGTGACAGCACTTGCCAAAAGTATAACTCAAGAGGGAAGCGTATTTCATCATATGTCAGGTATTTTCAAAGACCCACTCAGTAGGGCAGGTCCCTTGGAGGATCTAGGGCAAGAAATACGTACTTTCTGGTGTTCAGGTCAGTGTGGGAGGGGAAGAGGCGTGAAGCCATTCCAAGAAGAGAAGTTCAACTCATGCCCAAAAGCAGGAAACAGCTTCAAACAAGGTGGGGCACCTTGTAAACTGAGGTGCCACTGGGGTTAAATGGGAGTTGACTGCAGCATTCCTGAATTGAAATTTTTGTACCTAAGTCCCTCAACTCTGTTTGGGTCTGTTATAGCTAATGATGCCCTTTATTGGTGCTAATTATTATCTGCTGCTGGCAGCAGCAGCATAGTCCCTTCCTGCAGTGGGGAAGTCCACATAGAAGTATTTAACATGCAATGGAGTTACTGCCCTGAGTCAGAATCTAAAGCTTTGTGAGAGGACTGTGCAGGCAGTTACATGAGACTGATACACCCTCTGTCTTGCTGACGCGAGTAAGTCCTGAAGTGACTCTGGTGAGAGTATTCTGAGAGAAGGAAATAAAGAGAGCTTGCCAGAGCATCTGTATTTCCCTTGTGCTTTACAGAAAAGACATATGGATCTTCATAGAAAATTATAACCTCCTTGAACAATATAATAGGTAATTATATTCCTGATGGAGAATTTTTTTAGCACATTTCATATGAGGATCCTTGTTCAGTTCTGCAGTTTTCTGGAGTGCCCTGTTAAATCTCTTCATCCCTTTTAAAAACACAGAACCTTTACATCAGGGAGCTGAGTGTTACACTTTTTGGTCCTAACAGACCTCCGTGCATCCACTGCCCCGAGTATTGTGGAGGAACCCCCTCCCATCACCCTCAGAGGGGCTGTCTCATGCAGGCAACTCTGGTCTTGCCCAGAGACCAACATTCCCGGCAGGGAGCCATGCAGCTGCATTCCCCCCAGCACAGAGGCTGAGCCCGTGGGCTCATCACAGCAGGGCACAAACAGCCCCACACAGTCATCTCCACAGGCAGCTTGGAGGGCGCTGCACTGGGAAGTGTAGGCAGAGCACTCACGGAATTATTTGCCCCCCAGTCCCAGTTGCTGTGCTTGCTATGTTGATTCTGAAAATTGCTCATGCCTGGGAAAATTTTGTCAGACATGTTTGCCATTCCTCCTCCACACCCTTTCCAAAGCATGAAAAGTCATCATTGATGCCTAGGCCTTGTATGACAATATGTTTTTTTTTCAAAGCACTATATACACATTAGCTCATTAGGAAAATACAATTAAGATTGTAAGTACCTGAAACCTCTTCAGCGTTGCCCCACTGTAACCCAAAAATATCACATGTAATTTCAGTGATACTTGCTCACCGATTATAAAAAAAAATGCCCCAAGGCTGAGAAGGTGGATGGCAAATTGCAGCTGCAAATTAATTAAAATAATCAAACAAGCCAGAGGTAACTCTCACAGTAAGAGGGTTGCTTACAAAGGCAATGTTAATAGAGCATTTACCATCAGGGGTTGCCTGGTTCCCTTTTAATAAAATATCTATGATTACTTGATTAGCTGATCATTGTGCAGAGCATTTTGTTCTCAATACAGCCACGAAGCCCAGGAGAAGAGAGGCTTTTATCAGATGGAGCTTGTTTATTTAAAATGTATAATTGAGTTCTCCTTTTTTTTATGGAAGCATGATCCAACAGGCTGCTCATCTCCTACTACATATACTGCATCTCCTCTCTCCGGTCTGAGATGAGCCAGTTTTCTGGCACATGCTTATCTTGGCAAGGTTACCACAATGATCTGGAATAAAGGCAGAACATTGCAACAGGTACAAGAAGCTAACCTTTAATGTTCAGAAGTGGTCATGGTCCATTATGGTATTACACTAGTTACATGCCATTGTGCTAGAATTACGACAACATGCCACCTGTGGCTCTCCCCCCATATGGTATTACTGGAGAAATAAACTGGTTTAGTTTGATAATATGTGAGAAAGCCAAAATATGGTCCACATTTTTTACTACCACTCACATTTTTAAGGCTGCTTCTTGCGTAGGATGCTGGAACACCAGTAAACTTGGAAAATTCAAAGAACACATGAAAACTAGACACCTCATGCATGTAACTGTATATTTATTTCTTTTTAAAGAACACTCCTTAGATGTATTTTCAATATACAAACTTGTTTTCACAGATTTATAATCCACTAAATAGCACAAAATATAATCCAGGTCGTTGGTTTCTTTCATCTGTGCGTATGCATGCGTGTGTTTGAGAGTGTGTGTGTGTGCGTGCGTGCATGCACGCATGCTGCTGGTGGTAGTGGTAACCCACCACACGTGTTCAAACACAAGCCCGGGCTCCTCCTCCCTTCCCTCTGGAGCAAACCTTGTCCAGATGGAGACCCTACACTGGAAGACTGTGACTTTCTTGCCCAGGAAACCCATTTCAGAAGAGGCTGGGGTGGCGGTGCTCTCTGCCTCCCCAGCAGGGGCCACACACCTCTGTCCACAGGACAGTATGGAACAGGACAGAATGGGAGCCTCCCCCGAAGCTGACACAGGTATTGCAGTAGGGAGCGGCCAGCTGTGGAGTTCAAGTGCAAGGAAACACCTTTTTCTCCTCTCCAAACCCCCCTCTGACACTCCAGGGCACTTTTTCACGACACCTATGCCCCTCAGTCAGCCCTCAGGAGCAGGGGACTGCCAGGCTCGGCAGGACGCCGTGCGTGCAGCCAGCAGGCCAGCTCCTCGCCCAGCCCCATGCGGCCGTAGGGGCCTTGCCACCCTGCTGCTGGAGGCCAGGGAGTGGGTCAGGACGCTGCTGGACTCTGCCTCCCAGCAGTCAGCAGTGCCCCGGTCCCGCTCCTGGAAGCACCAGCATAGCAAATCTTGCCGGTCCCGGTGAGCTACACAGATGGCACCAGTGATGCACATATTTACATGGGGTGGAATGTTTTCCCATAGCTTTTTAAGGAGTGTATAGATCAACATGTTCACATAAGACCAAATACTTTTAATATATTTATAACTGTTTTATAAAGCTTTGAAAAAACTCACAATAGCACATTGTTTTACTTTAATGCTTTACGGTACTATCAGTTTAAAATCACAATCAGCACTTAAGTTATAGTCAATCTGGCAAACAAGAGACAAAAAAAAATTACAAGAGTTAAGAACTGACTGATACATCTTTTATCTTTTTTTTTTTAACTAATGCATAAGTGCAGAATAAGATAAGATACTCTAGTTTAAATATCTTGTTTTACAATATACATTTTGTTCTAATTACGCAACAGTAAATCCCATGCTTCACATAGAAAAGCAATCCACAACATTAAGAAAAAAATTTACAATTTATGAAACAAAGTAAATAAATATTAGTATTACAGAATCAGAGCTGTACATAAAAGCTGTTCAGTTTTAATCATATAAAAATATGTTTTAGTGCAACCTCACATATATTGATGCTGTTCTGTTTTACATCATTTAGATCCAAGTGTCCAAAAAAGGAAAGAAATTACATTTATTACAAAGCAGATACACAAATTCTAAAATATGTACAAATTACTGCTAAAAAAATGCTTATAAGAATATAAGCAAAGTAAAGAAAAGGCACAAACATCTGTACAATTTAAAAGTACCAGACCCAATAAGAATTTCAAATTTAGTTTTGGTCAGGCTCATGATGACTTGTTACTTTATCTAATTCTTTTGATATAACAAAAGTATATATAATAGCAAACTACTGTAACTTAGAACAGGCATGCTGTAAAGTTGAATACTTTTTCTACCTCTAGAAAAAAAAAAAAGTGGGGTAAATGTATGGGTTAAAGTCTCCATGCATCTCAGATCAATGTGGCTTGCTCTTCTCAGATGATGGATCTTTCCTTTCTTGTGTGCTTGATGGGGGGTCGCTCCTGCTGTGAAAGCCCAGCTGCTGGACACCCACAAAGCTCTTGCTGTAAAAGGTGGGATGGGCTAGCGCAGTCTGTGATGTACCAAAACTGTCCTGTTCACCACCGTGCAAGTCAGGATGGGTGGCTGAGGCACAGGGCTGGCCCGGCTCAGATCCACTAAAGTGTTTAATGCTAAAATGTGCACTTTCTAAGGGTTTCTGGTGAGGCTCAGAAGGCCTCTGCAGCTGCTCCGCGCCGTGCAGAACGGCTTCTTCTGTGGCGATTCGCAGAGAGGCTATGGCTTTTGTACAAGTCTGTATGTTCTCCTCCTGCTCCCTCTCCGTAGCCACGACACTGTCCTCGGATGTGCTCTGCGCCAGCAACAGCAGCGGCGAGGAGGGAGCGCTGGGGGGAGCAGCGGGGTGCAAGCTGTGCGGAGAGGTACGTTTCTCATGGTGCTTAGAAATACTATACGACTCTTTTGTAAGGGTTTCCGCAGTTCCTCTTTGCTTCTCCTCAGAGAGCTCCCTCTGCAGGGCCAGAGTGGACGGAGAATGTAAACCTGAAAGGGCCACGGGGACTGAATGGACCATCTGGATACCCCCAATAGGCATCATGGGGATAGGTGCTCGGATCTGTTGCTGGGAGTGTAGTGGAAGATGACTGAAGACGTAGTCGCTCGGACCTTCGGGGAACAGGCTAGACCTGCGGTGCTCCATGCCTCCTTTTTCTCCATATATGTTGAAGTAAGGTGCCTGAGACAACCCCCTTCTCTGTAAGTGGAAGAAAAAAAGAGATGTCAGTGCTGCTACTAGCAGAATTCTTGTCTGGCTGCCAAACCACCTATCTGCTTTCCTGTCTAACACAACCTCCCATTCACGAAGCACCTTTCATCCAGATGGATCCCAAAGCATTTGGAAAACTCCACTAACTGCATATCCAAACAACAGAGGAGGTTTTGCTTAGCTCAGCCCTAGAGGGCTCATGCCCCTGAGGTGAAAGCAGTGGCTAGTTAAGAGAGTTCAGCAACACAATGCAGCAATTTAGGTCAGGAAGTGGAGGGTATTATATTCAACTGAAACTTTGAACACAATTTGGGGTAGATAGATTGTCATTCCTTAGGAGAAATTTGGCCAGGAGATCCATCTTACCCTCTCTTTTGGAAAACTATGCTGGTATTTGGACTTTGTTGCAGAGAAATACACATCTGAACATCCCCTGCTCGCCACCACTGCTTGGCGTAACGGAATATCTGACAGCATGTATTTATTTTCTGCCTTCTGAAAAATATGCTCTTGAGCCCCAGAGAAGACACTTGCTCCCTGGGAGCTTTACCCAATCCTTGGTCAAATGGGTGTTTCCCAAATCAGATGGGTGTTCCATCTTTGGTTCAAGTGTTTCTGTGCAATGAAGACACAAATTTTTCTAGTCATTGAGACAATGGAGCACCCCTCTGGCTTATCTGCAGTGTAAACAATAAATAATAATAAAAGCACAGGCATCAGCTGTGAGCAAAAGTGATGATTCTGTCCCAGGGAGACTCACCCACTCATAATGGGATTGAGAAGAATGGGGGATTTTGTGACGGCTAATAAAAGCCAATCCCACAATATTGACATTTTCACTGCCTTCCAATTAGTTCCCGCCTTGGAAGAATGAATAGCTCCATCTCCACTCAGTATTAAATATGCCCTGGGCTTCTGGGTTCCTTTTTTTTTCATTCTTAAGTTTTAAAATTTGTTTGCTATCTGATGATTGAGTATCATTTACTGCTGACCAGAGGAGCAGAGATGACACAAGTGCAGGATGACATTTTCATAATTATGTGTGGGATTTGGCCACACAACTCTCAGGGACTCTCATGTGAAATTAAATGAATGAAAATGCTCGTGCCTGCTCTGTAAATTGACCAAACACGGATCAATTGCCCCAGAGCTGTGGTGATACCACAGCCTTGGTGTGGCAGCCCGAGGCCTGTGCTGCTAAATGCCAATGCATTAAAGCAGCAGCACTTCACTGCTAGGAAATCCTAGCTCTCAAGGCATTAAGCAACCTCTTGATCCCATCCCAGGGAGCTGGTTTAGGGGGCAATTAAAGATTCAGTTTCTGTGCTACCCAAGGGCTCAATCTCACTGTGCTCAGATGCTTTGTCCTGTTTAATATAAATCAATGTCGAGACAGGAAAGGGTGACCCATAATCATCAGACTTGAACTTCAGAGATATTATTCAGAGACTAATCTATGTTGGGAATTTTCCTATTCAGAAAGTGAGACGCTTGAGTCTCATAAAAGAGAAACTGTCATAAGAAAGCACAGTGACAGCACATTATATTGCTGAATGGGGAAAACTTTACAAAATAAACTGCAGTTGCCAAGCCACAAGACAGTTCACCTACCCTGTCAGTCCTTCCTATCGCTAACCTCACCTCTGCACAGCTGCTTGCCCCCTATTTTTTTTTCCATCTTTGGTCTGTCAACCGTATCTCATATTGTCCTTTTGGACGTTTCCTACACCATGACATATATCATTATTACATCTGATGTGAACTTGGGCTAAAGGAAATCGAGCAAAAAAAAGAGTAAAACTCATCAAAGAACAAACCTAGTCACACACAAATCTCTAATTGAGAAAGACATTGGCTTAATGTTTTGCCCTGCCAGGGTTTCATAAGGGAGTAGAGCAAGAGTCTGTCCTTGCTGGACAGAGGTGTCTAACATGACTTAACTGCTATGTGCTTTAGGATCAGCAGCATCATCCAATATATATCTCATATTCTTGATTTTAACATAGACAGTGACAGTGTGTGCATGTCACTGGATACCTTCCAAGCCTGGCTGGGCACACACTGGATTATTTTTCTCTAGCTCTTGCTGGTACGTTTGGAAACAGATGACATAAATGGTTACAGTCACTAATAACTGTTTCTTCCTCTTAACCTGCTTTTATTTCCTTTACCAGTATCTAGCATTTTCATACCTACAAGCACACACACATATACATATTCATGGAAAAAGACTGTCTTTTTTCAACAAGCATCCAGAAAATCCGAAGACTTTATTTGGTTGACAGGGCAAGTATTGAATCACGGAGTGCAGTGCAGGAAGTCACGGTATCTTTTTGCAGTGCAGTCAGAAGGGGTTGCTGCTAGTGCCATGAGATGAGCTCCTCTCTTTGTCAGGTGATTGGAATACAGTTAGTTTCCTATTAATTCTCATTAGTTACAGTTTAGCATATTTCCCTTCAACTCCAGGTGACATATAATTTCCTGAGCAACAGTATTCTGTAGCATCTTTTCACTAAATGCTCTGACCTGGTCACAAACCTAGACTGCCATATCACTCCCCTGAGCAAAGCCCTATCCAGCTTCACAAGTCCCCTAGAATGCCTCAGGGATGAGATAGGGTTTACCCTGTATCCCAAATCAGACTGTGGGAGATTAAGAGGAAGATCACATTTCAAAGCCAAGCACCCTTCACAGACATCCTTTGGGCAGCCTCAGACCACAGCTTGCAAAAAGATGTGGGGTGGAAAACAGTCTCTTTGATTACCATGGCATAATGTACTTAAAGATTTTTCAAGTTAAAAACCAGAAAACACTGAACTCTATAATGAAAATTGGTTAACAGAGCATAATTCCAATGTGCTTTCTGAAAGACGTGATACCTAATAAAGTGACTATAACTCTGTGTGGCCTTCGGTTTCAGGATCAGCTCAATTTGCAGCCCTACAGAGAATGCACCACAGTAGCCCAGATACACCAGTGAACCCATTTACAGTTTACCTGAACTTCAGAAGTTCTGGCTCTCTGTACAAGAATGCATGTCACTCAAGATGATAAAGTAGTGAGTGTTTGGGAAGGAATTTAATATCCATGTCTGGGATGATCAAAGGACCTTAAGTCCTATCAACTTTCAAGTGCTCATGGAGGTGCCTAATTCCCTTTGGCCCTTCTGACTGTATCAAGACAGGCTTTAGACTTCAAAATGAATGAGATGAGCAACAAAACGGTAGCACAAGCAAAATCCACTACTGCCTAGGAGCTAAAGTAGTGGTGAGAGACAAGTCTGCACCACTCACAGCGAGACACCTTCTCGATCTCATTGTGTCTATCCTGGGACTGGAAGAAGAGGCAAAGGTTCTGGTCTGCACTAGGAAGCAGCAGGGTGTACTAAGGGTTGGGACAAACAGGCCTGGAGTGGACCGGTTTGTGCTGGATCTGATATTCACAATGTGTTGTGGGATTGGAAGGGAAGGTTGCTTCAGATTAGCCCTATGTGGTCTCTCCACAGTCACTTGAATGGCCACTCACAGTTCAACTGCACCTGGTGCCCTCCTGGTGCACATTTTTTCAGTTTAATTCCATCTGACAACAATCCAGGTCACTTACTCCAAGACTGATCTGAAAATGTGAGTCAAAGCACCAAAGATGTGACAACAGAGACATACACCTGATCCAAACTAAAACGCTAAGAGAGATTCGCTCAGGGTGAACAAATGAAGCTTTCCTATTCCTTCTCTTTCTCTCAGGACTGGCAGAAGATGACTGGGAAGAAGAATCTGAGCCCTTTGATAATGGCATCAGCCTCCTCAGAAAGGAAAGAAACCTCTGGCACTGATAGAAGAGAAGATCCCAAATGTATTTAGAGCGCAAAAGGTATCTGACTTTAATTTTAAAGACAGCAGTTTAACTTGTCAAAGCCAAGTGTGACCCAGCATGCACTAGAGACAGGCTACTTTGGAGACCATATTCTGTTGCAAGAGTGTATCCTGTTATCAACAGCCAAAGGAAAAAAAAGTGTGTACTTTTCTGTATTTTTATACAATCTAAAAAAATAGTTACTTTCACCATGCTCTTTTCCACTTCCTAAAGAAATAATTTCAATTGCTTTCTATGTGGTGCTTTCAATGCCAGAGCACTTTACAGGACCTTTGCACAAGATGACCAAAGTGCATGGACATTCAACAGGAAGCAACAATGAAGGGCAACTATACCAGCAGTGGCCAAAGAGACTAGAGCAAATACATCCATTTCAGTTGAGAAGAAAGAACACTGGCCTCTTCTGGGAACTGCAGGCACTAGAAGCACAAAACTGCCCTTATTCTTGCAAGGACTGGGAACTCAATGCAGCTCTTAAAGTACTTTAAGGATTGTAAGCCGACATGGGCATCACCAATGCAGCTGCTAATGATGTTCTGGTTTGCTGGATTTCACTACTCTAAAAGTGAAAAATAACCTTTATTCCTTTTTCTTCTCTGACAGCTTTCATTTATAGCAAGCTCAGGTGTTATTTGTCTTCCCCACCGCCGAATATAATAACTTGTGTTTCACTTAAACTCCTCTACTGTTTGGCTAAAGTACTTCTTACAGAAAGGCATCAAGAGACGGGGAATCCATCTTTCCTTCCTTTCAGTCATTTGTTGCGATGGGCAATCATCCTCACTTGTCATTTTTTCATTTAAGTTTGCCTGGGCTATGCTTCCAGTGATGCCTCCTGTGTTCAGGTTGCAGTGACTCTACTGAGGTCTGGCCTTCTCTCTCAAAACACTCATCATGCCACCAAGTTACTGACTCTTTCTGTAAGACAACTGATCTTTTACATTGTGTTTGTCACTACCACATGCCTGACTCTGCCTCAAAAATAAGGTAAGCTTTAGAAGTCCATCTGGCATGGTGGACTTTTCAAAAGAAGGAACTAGAAGTGCTAAGAGAGTCCTTACAATGTGCTAAATGCCTTACTGGAAGGTGTGCATAACACACAAGGAAAATACTACAGCAAGATCTGTCAGATGGCCAAGGATGACTGTTGACATACGCTTTTGGTAGCATCATCACACATCCAAAATCTTTACTACAGGGTACCAGTGTGTCTCATGTGGGACAGGAGGGACTGGGGCACCCGGCACAATGTCAGCTGTAGAATCCCATATGATCCCATTCATTTGATACTAAGACATCATGACTGGTTAAACTGGTGACTCTTCAGCCACTTGTTATTCCTCACTTAGTCAGTAGAACCACTGGTGGGATTTGTATCCGCTCTCAGCTGGGCAGTGATCGTTCCTGTGAGAGTGCAGCAGGGTTTCAGGATGCCCTTCCTAAAGGACCATCTAATCAGCCACCCCTGTCTGCTGCTCTTCTGAACAACTTACCAGGCCATGGGGCCACGTCTAAGATGTGGGAGAAGTACCTGTGTTGTTCTCTCCTATAACCATGGCCACTCACGTTGCAGCTTTCCCTTATACCCCTGAAATGCTGGGAAATCATTTTTGGATCTGCCAGGCTGGCAGCATCTCAGCTCTTTTTGGTCCACTTCTGCTCCAGCCATCTTTGCCCAGGTGCATCCTCACTCCATTCCTGGGAGCAGATAACACATCCGCCTGACTCTACAGAGAAAATCACCCCAGAGCTCAGAAACGCTGACTGTATGAGCTCAGGCTCCAATTCTTCTCCTCCACAGAGGAACACCACAAAGACTACATGGAGAGCCAAGAAGACTGGGAATGGGGAGAAGAGGCCAGCCAGGAGAAGAGCAGGGAACAAGAAGCTCTGAGGTAACCTGAGACTGTCACAACTTGCCCAGATTGAACACATAGGCAGGCACTGAGAGAGGGCAGCCACAACATCAACATGGCAAGGCAAGCATAGTAGATAAATAAGTAAATTCACACATAGCAAGGCCATTCCCTACCTCTGAAGACGTAATCTATTTGTGGAGGGCTTTGTGAATGCTAGGGCTGGTCAAAAGTGCCAATCTGGCAGTTTCTGAGAGCTGATATACCAAAAGGGAAGAGCACAGACAGCAGCTGCGCAAGTTTTGCATATTTCCACACAGACGGTTGCGTCCCTGCCGGAACAGCCAGTTGTAATGGCACTTTCTGCAGGGCAGACAGCTGCCTGCTCCTCTCACACAATAATGTCCTTTAAATTACATCCACAGATCCTGATTTCAATGTGCAGTCTACTTTTCCAAGACGTTCCATTATCTGAGCATTTTTATGCCATTAAACAATACTCAGGGATGGGCACCATACCTCAGGTACAGGCCTTTGAGCCTTAATCTTGGCTTTATCCCATTGGAGAGTCTGGGAAGTAAAAGATTTTTTACACTGCAGAAGCAAGCCTCACATGCCATGTAAGCTCCCTCAACCACTTATAAAATTATATCTATAAAATACATATAAAATAAATGCAATGAATATGGAGACAGAAAATGCAAACCAGACTAATTTCATTGAAATTACCGGGACTACTCAGGGTTGTACCAAGTGAAGATTTGCCCTTTAGGCTAACTCTAGTGCATATAACTGAATCAACAACCTGATTTGGTACCTGTCTATTCCAAATTTCTTGCATTTGTTCCAGGACTTCCCCCTAAGGCTCAAAGTTTATGCTGCCTTCTACAAAGCTGCAAAGATTTTTGAAATGCACAAATTTAGTAAGAGTACTGGTTTTGACAAAAGGATTGAAAATATTCTTTCATACTTACTGAATGTCCCAATGGAATAGATTCAGACTGTAAATATTGACCCATGGACAATGCTGGATTATGGTACAAGCCCCTCCGGGGTGATGCCGCTCTAACAGAGGCCATGTATCTCCTCTCTCGCCTGGGAGACAAATCTCTTCGAACAGACACATCTTTCCCTGGTGACATTGGTCTCCTTGGTGATAGGTGACGTCTTGGTGACACGTCCCGTCTTGGTGATAACTCTCTCCTCAGCACGGCCTCCTTCCGCGGGGAAAGGTGCCTCATGGGTGAAATATCTCTGCGGGGTGACAGATGCCTTCTGGGTGACAAATCCCCTTTTGGCATTAAATACCTCTTTGGTGAGTTATCTCTGTAGGGTGAAGAATCATAGCCAGGTGACGATTGTCGACTGGAAGGTGAAAGGTCCCTTGGAGAAGAACTGGGATCTAGCGAAAGCGTGCAATCCTCATCCATGCAGCTGGGTATGTCCAATCTGTCTTTATCAGGCTCTGAATCCGTACTCTTACTCTGGAAAAACCTCTGATATTCTGTCATTTGTGTGTCTTCACAGGAGTCGCTTGGTGTTATCAGCTGAGTAACCTGAATGCTAGGTAAGGTGACCAAGTAACTGATGAGGGAAGAGTGTCCCACTGAAAGGGAGCCCTCGGGGGAAGCCCCCTGCGATGCCCCAGCTGAGTTCACTGAAAGGGAGGAGAACCGAGGGGGCTGCGGGCTGGTGCTTCTTGATCTGGTTTTTGGTGTCGAGTCTCCCTGAGTATCATCAAAATCATCCTCATCTTCATCATCATCATCATTGTCATCGCCATCCTCGCCATCCGATTCCTCCGCGTCAGAAAACTGGTGCTCTGCTGACAGCCCTGCCAAGTTGCTGCTCTTCTCTGCCTCCTGCTGCATGTCCTCCATGTTTTCTGAAACAGCCACAGCAAGTCCAAACGGTGAGCATATACCCCGCCTCTCACGCCACATCCACTCCCCACCCAGCACACTCATTGCCATCGCTGGATGCTCTTCATCTGGGATGGCTGCATAAAGCCATTCCTCAGTGATTAAAACTGTATTTTTTTCAAACGAATACTTTAAAACTATACTTGAAAGGAAGTACAAAAGCAAATTCATCCTACGCTACCTTGCAACTTCACTAAATGTTGCCATCTCTCACATCTTAAGTGGAAAGATTGTGAACCTCGTATGAGACAGATGACAACAGGCCATACTTTTATTTCTAGCTCCTCTTCATGTAAAAGAATATTACTCAGAAAACTAGATAGGATTTTTTTTTTACTTCCTGTTTATTAAAAAGTTAACTCTCAATTAAAAAATGCCCCGAATACTCTTGCTGTATTTTCCCATGCCCATCACTGTGCTAAAGTGCAATGAGTAATTTGCAGACTCCATACTTTCCATACTTTAGTTGGAATGAGGCCATTCCAACTGAATTAAATCATTTTGACATACCTGCTTCTTCAGTTTCAGCATCATCTACGGATGTCATTGATACTCCAAGCTCCAAGCATTTTTTCATGTGTGCTTTAGACTTCATATGTTTTGTCAGATTTCCTATGGATCAGAGATTAATGTAATTAACTCACAACAACAAAGATCACTGTTCAAGTAAGGCTTTGGTGTATCTTAACTCCATTATGCTGCAGATTATGAGTTTTAGCTTTAAAAAACACCACAACAGACAGGGCTGACTCATCTAGACCATTGCCCTCAGAGCCTGATTTAATGAGAGTGGGGTTTTATATCTTAAGAAAACAAAAAATTCAAATAAACTGAGGGCCTGAGAGGTACATAGGCATCTCTCCAATTTTCCACATGGTATTTAGGCACCCATAAAAAACTCGCTTTTGGACGTTATCTATTCCTGGACTCACTGTTCATGATATGTACAGACTGCCTAGACATTGAAGTAAGTCCACTGCAGAGCAGGCATTCAGGGCTCATGCTCCTATTTACACAGTGGCACCTTCAAGATAAGGGCTCTCCCATTTACTTCACACATAATTTCCAAATGCTTCATGTATTTGAAGCACTTCAAAGCAAAAGTACCCCACAGAAAAAAAAAGAAAAGACAGTTATGGGAGACTTCTCTATGCAAGTTTACCATCTAGCTGCAGTCTCTGAACTGAGAGGAGCTGTACTTACAGCACCCAGCTGGGATGTGAGAAATTCAGGTTCAGCTCCCAGATTTAGAGTACAGATCTAAACCAGACACAGCAGAGATTTGAAAGCAAATCTCCCATTCCCCTGAGGGAGCAATCTAACACTAGACTATTGACTTTCTGGAGTGCCTGTCTTGGTCTGTTTTTTCACAGATAAAAAATCTGGGTTGAGATTGGCCCCAAGAGACATTTCATGACACATGAGCACAAAGCACAAGCTGGAGAGTATCGCTCTAATCCGTTTGCCACTTCAGTCGCATTTGCAACACCCAAAAGGGAAAGCATGGCACAAGCAAACCCAACCCACTACCAAGACGTGGTGCTTCTTAGCTCAAGGAAAGCCCTCTGGAAATGCATTTATGCTGCTTCCAGGACCACAACCACCATCTCCAGATGGTGTTGTGGCACATGGCGTCTCGGGGCAGGAACACTGCACCCCTCTTCTGGATAGTGCAGGTGTGCTTAGAAACTCACAAGCCAGGCTCTTCTTCTCTGACTTTCAATTCCAGCTAGTTCAAATAATTCCCTTATCAGTCGGAGTTTCTCGTGCCTGTGCACTTCATGAAAAGGCTAACTTGGCCACTGATGCTTCAGGATGGCTAAATACTCAGAAAAACTGAAAACCTAAGTACCTCTGGAAGTTTGTCCCCTACTGCTCTCAGCAAAATACCAACAATAGTTAAGAGGCTGACAACTGCTTACAATCAGTAACGCACCAGTTAAACACTTCTTGTACTTCAAAGGCTAACTTAGTCTTTTCCTACTCATGCCCTTCTTGTGCAATAGCAAACCACCTCCTCCATGTTTCTTCTTCTCTGTCAGAAATGCCAGCCTCAGTAAGCAATTTCACTGGTTTTTTTCCATGCCACCTCTTCTTCCTGGAATGTCCTCTCTGAACACAGCTGTAAAACCACAATACTGTCAAGTACTTCAACTCCCTCCTCAAGACCCATTCCTACAGTAATGTCAAATGCAAGCAATGATATGAGAACAGCTCACCAGATGGTCTATTGGGACTAAAAACAAGCAGCTCCTTGTCTTTGTCTCTACATGTCCATGAAAGTTCTCATCCTAAATTAGGTTGATGGGTCTACTACCATCCATCAGCTATTCCCATTTTTGGCACAGGAAGAAGTGCTGGAGTCATGGAAATTATTACAATCCTCAATCCTCAAAACAGCCATGAAGCTGCAGTGGGATCTTGGGAGAAAATTTCTTCGGCTTCCTTTCTCCCCATTTGAGTTAAGTTCACTGCACTGGGACCAGAATCCATTTCTTTTGTCTGCAAAGGGAAGCTAAGAAACTGAGAATGTAAGGCTGATTTGGGCTGTGCTACAAAGCAATACTAGCAAGGAAAGGATTTTTTTCTTTCAAGGAGATGGTCGCATCACAAATCTGAATTCCACAGAATATCATTATCTGTGGCCTCAGGGTGACAAATGGAAGCTTTTTTCTGTGCTGATAAATACATGTGAACAGAAGCTATCAGATCTCTATTCATAATTAATGCCACAGTGGATGGAGTGGCCCATCTGGGAGACATACATTATTTATAAACTTGAAACTGACCCACTATAAAGCCTGTGAAGGCACGTATTCCTCAGCAGCTGATGCTCTGCTTCTACATTATGTCATAAGAAGTGTAGTTTCCTGGTAGCATTTAAATGTTGCTGCAATTAAAATTTGCACCATGGAACAATGTTGGCAGAGTATTATTTTTCAGGGTGGTTCCTATGCTACTACATTTTCTCTGCAGACAGAAGGACCAGCCAAGAGCCTATAGGTATTAATGAAGCTATCCAAGGAGTCTCAGAGTCTTACAGAATCCCTGGATCAATTAAACAGAAGAGAACAAATTCTCTTATACAGTCCTGTATACATAAACACAACCATTTTATTCTGAAGAAAATACTCTCCTTGATGAAATGGGTGATTGGATCCCAGAGGGAAAAATAGCTGCAGAAGTGGCAAGAGTTCAGCAAAAAGGGTCAAGTACCTTTAGTTTTGAAGGCAAAATTGCACAACTTGCATACATAAGGCCGGACATCAGTGTGAGTGCGGATATGTTTCTTGAGCATGCTTGGCTTTTTGCAGCGAATGCCACATTCTTCACAAATGTACTTTCCTCGGCCACGACCTCTGACATAGACATAATCCTCATTTGATTTATACCTGTTGGAAGAGAGCAAGTATTTGTCATACAGACTCTAGGTCTCACACATGTACAAACATCACTTCTATGCATCTGATCCTCATCATCAAAGCAAACTCACAGAAGTCCAAAGGAACTACTGAATTTTCACTCTGGAACTCATAAAGTATTTGGCTTTCAGTGAATGTACTGGTCCCAGTATATTTAAACAATATAAGACCAACAGTTGCAGTATGAGAGTAGTATAAACACCTTGTCAGGAAACCAATGAAAAACCATTCCTATAGACACGACTCCAAATATAAGCCTGCAGGTTGGATTTATTTCAGCTCACTGTAGTCTCGTACGGCACAGACATTTACCACCACTGAAAAGTGCGTTGTTTTGCAGCACGGTTCATTTAACTATTTTAGTGTATTTATCCCTAGGGATCACATAAATCACATCCTGGAAATGCCCATTTCTTCCCATTAACCATAAAGGGAATGCAGATGATGAGCAAGGATGTATGCATTTACATTACAGACGCCTGACATTCCCAAAGATAAATCGTTCCCTAAAGAGACACTGAGTTGAGTTTACTCAGGTATGTGATGCTTTAGAAATACAAGGGTAAACGTCAAACATGGATACTTTGAAGACAGCTATTACAGAATTTTTTCCTAGCACAGACATAAGCTTTTCATGCTATTTTTGCTGATCACATAGTGTGTAGTTAGAAAATAAATAAGATATGAAAATCTATGTAAAGCTGTACATTGCCTTTATTATCATGCTAAATTGTTAATACTGAAATCAAAAAGAGTCCAGGGAATCTACTCAGGCTGTTCTGAGGTTTGAAGACTGCTGGACATTCCTTTGGGGAAGAATTCCATCCTCATTCATCCAAAGTAAAATCCAGGAAGTGCAAGAACTGAGAAATAAATTTTTTTTCTGCCCTCTGTCCTCCACTGCCCTCTTCCTAAGCAGCACAGAGTACTTTCAGTCACTCTGTGAATGCACAGCCCACAAAATATCGTTGGTACTGACATTCAGTACTTCAAATAAAAAAGGGACTGTGTGAAAGATTCTGTTAATGTGATGATAACTCTACAAGAAAAAAGTGGCAATTTTTGGTTTACAGAGCTGAAACATTTTTGAAGTGTGCTTTTCTTAGATGAACACTTTCCCATATGTTTAGCTATACCATGGGCAATATAAATACTGAAGTTAATATCTTAGAAAAACATAAAACAGTGTCCTGTTCTCAAGTTCATCTTCTTATCTATTAAACACATTAGCTCCTCTTTCAAATATGGATGCCAAAATTCAGGTTTTTTCATCTCATTTCCAGCAGAGTTGTCCCTCTCCTATTTCCTTCATTGTCCCTGGCAACATGGGCAAAACTGCCATAGTCTGATGTAATTTAATATTTAGTCATCTCTCTAGCAGTTTTTCTATGCAACATTTCTGGGATCTTGGTTGTCTGGCTGCCCCATTTCCCAGGTTCTCCTTCATATACACATGCCAATCACTGCTAGCCATCTCTCTATCCACTGCTTCATCAACTAACTCCAGGCTTTCTCCCACAGACAAAAAAAACCCAAGCCCATTATTATTTGAAATACTGCCATTTTATCTTCTCTTCATCTCTCCTTACAGTCTGATTTTGCTGGGATGGAGTCTACCATATCACCCCTGATTGATACTGGTAAGATAAATGCTGTGCTATTACATGTGCTTTTCTGTTGTTCCATCTCTGCTCTTCTTCTGCTTGACCTCATTCCACTGGCTTCTGTCACCTGTCAGATCCCATTGGACACAAAGACAATGATAAAACATGTGTCTCTTCATCATTCATATAGATGGTTTTTGGCCACAACTGACCTTGACTCTTTAAGTATGCTTCATCATAACAATGACTGTAAGAGAAATGACACACACAAACTTGACATTTAAAAAAGGGCTGGTGCAAAAAATAAAAGACCAGAAGTCTGAGTCTATGGTGATTACCTTTTAGACCTCAGGAATATCAGATCTTACTGCTAACTTGTGCCTCTCTCAAAGCTTTGAGCAATTTCCCCCTTCCTACTATGTAACGTGCATGTAAGGGCTTTGGTCACTGGCACTCTGAGTTTGACTTGGATGGGACTCTTGAGTTAAAAGGCATTAACAAGTCTCAGAGTCCTGCCCTTTCCATCCAAAATGTTATTTTATTTGGGTTTTTCAATTAGAGTCTATTACTGATAGAAATAAAAAAACAAACATAAGCAAACTGTGAATTCTTGCTGCCAGCTGATAAAGGCATTAAGCTAGGTGTCAGACGAGCAGGCATGCTTGTTCTATCCCTCCTTTCTTTGCACACCATTAGCAACTAACTATACTGCAGCAAGTACTGAACTTCAAATTACTGTCGTTTTTTGAGGAATATTTCTTCATATCCCATCAGTCACATCTGCAGTCACAGGTGATGGAGAGCAGATTTTGTGATTCAGATAATTTCACTTGAATCAAGCATTCATTACCAGTGGTAATAATGCGGTGGTTAGTTTCTTCCAAACTCCCTCTGCTACGATGCTTACAAAATGCTCTTGATGGGCTTTATGCAGCAAGGTGGTGATGTGCTGTGACAGCTGGTTGTACTGGCTAACAGCTGGACTCGATGATCTTAGAGGTCTTTCCCAACTGTAACAACTCTGTGATTCTGTGATCTACTTTTTGCTTCAATTCTGATTCTGTTTCTTCAGCTTCTCACTCATCCCCGGCCCCAGCTATCTGCTTTTTGCCCAGCTGCCATACGAATGCCCCACCCCACTGGCACAAGGCAGCCTCAGAGCTGCACTTCCCTGCCACGTTTACAGGCTTTCCCACAAACCAAAAGCAGACAACCACAGATCTTTCTCAGCTTATTACCCTTTTCACACCTATGAAACGAAAAGCAGTCACAAAGTCTAAGGAAACCCACTCCCCATGACAACCAAAAACCGAAATGAAAATATCCCGCTGAAACAAGATATGACCATCCATGCTTGTCTGTTCAGGGGAGAAAATGTGACACAAAGACAACAGACATTTGCTATATAGTTCATTGAACTACGTGCTGAGAGGAGATGAAGATGTGATTGAAGAAAGAAGAGCAAAACAGCTCGACAAACAGCCAAGAACAAGCAAGCACAGAAACCCACCCATGTCAAAAACTACCTTTCAGAAATCATAAACAATAACTCGAAGAGAAGGAAAAATTCAAAACCAGGACAGAAAGCAATGCAAGACATGACAATAACATCTAAGGTATATTACATTGATTTTAAAAATAGGCAAATGAATGTCTAGAATGGAAAGAATGAATCTATTCTTCCACAAATAACTCTTGTAAAATGTACTATAAAGTTACGATGCTTGAGTAAAGACTAACACTGCATCACCTCATTTGCTGTAGTTTTGCAGGTTATATGTTTCTATTATGGAAGCCCCAGTCTATTGCACAGCCTATTTGTTCTCCCCACTCTAGAAATTAATGTGCACATCAAGGTTTCTTATGTTTTGCTTTATTCAAAGGTTATCTAAACATAGCCAGGTATCACTAGCAGACATTTCTAGGTGAAGTGTGAATTATATGTGTATATTATTTTACTCAAATAGTTTCATAAACCTTACCAGTGTACAGGAAAACTTAAGGTAGTGCAAGTAACACACAACATTTCTTAAAGAAAGTACTTGATAGTAGAGGATTTTTATGGAGTGATCTGCTGTAGCTCACACTCATCTGAATCCTCCTTCAAGTTGCTTTTCTTAACACACTTTTACTTTTCTGACCTCACATCATGCAGCTTACATCAAGGCAGACTATCTTCAGCTGGGTCATCCAAATTCAGAAATGCTACACCGTGGGAAGCGGGCAAATTTTATACTTCAAAGTGGGTATGAGTTGAAGCAACAGCTCTTTAAATTTCTTGTAAACTTAGGCTCACCACTGAATTTGGGTCACTCTTGTAAAGCCAGTCTACTGGCTTAGTTACTAGGCCAAGGTACAACTACACAGAACAGTCAGGACAAGGGTGTCTGGGCCAGCACACCTATAAAAATCACCAAAATAACTTTTTCAGTCTTTCAGGGAAGATGTAGGCTATACTCTTTCAGTGTTGCAGACTACAGAGAAATGGTAATGGTAACTTCATGGAGACTATTTAATCTTAGATAAAAACATAAAGTTAATGAAGGACAACTGCAATATCAAAGGGAACAAAGTGACGGGAGAAGGAAATGGATGTAAGAATTTCTCACATCTCCCTCCTGACCTCTTTAGTTACCTCAGTAAAAGAGTGCTGTGAGACCATCTGAGTTCCGTAAGACTGAAAGACACATCTTGTTTAGCCACCTGACTATGCACTACTAAAAACTGGCAAACTAATTGCATTGTGTCAGAATTCTGTAAAAGAAACTGAACAATATCTTCTACTTTAGAGTAAACTGCAGAGACAAAAAAGTCCCTATTTAATTTTCTTTTCTTAACAAGTTTCATAAGCCTCGAAACAATGTTAATTGGCTTTCCCCTCTTCGTTATTTGTTTCTGTTATCACTTGACTGATAGATTGCCACAATAAAATTAAACATTATTTTATCAACCATACATGACAGATCTATGGATTAGGCTTAGATGCCATAGATTTCATTGGCATCTTATGTTTTATCTCCAAAATCCAACCTCAGTAAATAATACCATATTACAAGAATAAGACTAAGCATGCCTGGTCAATCCATTTAACTGCGTGGAAGTACACAATGCCTAAAAATTGAAAGACATCCTCATGGAAGTCATTAAATACAAAGAAATGGTATAGACAATATCAAAATGTTAACAGTTCATCCATTTCCTTATGACTTAAAGAATTTCGAGTGAGTGCTCTCACACAGATGGAAAACGATTGTCTCAAAACCAAAGTAGAGACCGAAGTCAGTATACAGGTACCCTGCAGTGCGTTTTAAGACTGACAAATACACAAAAAAGAAGAGACTTGGGAGCTACAAGACATGGCAGGAATACAGGAGACTGTTCACATCCTAATTCATTCATATTCATTTTCAAATGTCTTTAAAATTACAGGCTGAGCTTGAAATTTCCAGTTATATTTTCTTACCCTCCTTCAAAGATTTTAATTCGTATCGGCTCAGTTTGTTTGGATGTAATGTCTTTGTCTCCATGAATGTCTCCTTTTACTCTTTCTTTTATAATATTCCCCACTACTTTCTTTTCAAGCTTGCTGCCAAACAAGAAGAATGGCTCGTGTTTCATCTGTAGAACAAAGTCAAGGAAGGGTGTTACTGCTGGAGCACACAATAAACGCACACTTCATTTCAAATACTTTTAACATACCAGGTCAAAACCAAACTCTCATTTTGGTGCAACTCTATATGATGAATTAATCTGTCCCATTTAATTTGACAGAGAATAAGAGAGGAGGCAACATGGAAAAATTTTTACAAGAGTCTTGACAGAAAAGACAATACTGTATCTTTCCTCAGGAAAAAAAAAAAATCATGGAAAATATACATGGAAAAGCCTCAGAAGGTAATTTATTGCCATTACAGAATTTTCCCTGGCACCATTAGCAAATGTTTAATCTGTGAGGAAGAGTCAATATGTAAAAGACATTAAATGGATCTGAAGATCCTTACTCAATTTTAGCTTAATCTTTTCTTACAAACGCATGTGGATGTTTGTGTCTGACACTGTTTAAATCACGAAAAACAAGGGCAAAATAAAAGGAGATAATGTATCAGGCTCTGGCACACATGAAGGGAGGACTTTAAAAGCCTCACTTTTTACATCTGATTTTGGAAATGGAGACAGAGACAGCAGAAGTAGCAGAGTTTGCAGAAGGATAAACTGAGGCTCAAAAGTTGTTTTGGGAAGATGTCACTGGCTGATTTCCCAATGGGGAATATTGAAAAAAAAATCATTAACTGGCATTTTATAGTTACTAGAAATTTCTCATATAAACACATATTAATTTATTAAAATTTTTTATTTACCTGAGCAAACTGCTTCCATGCACTTGATGACGTCAGTTTACCAGCTCCAGGTCTGTGCATAGCAGCCAGAGTGTAGATTTCCGTGGTGTTTTTTTGCTTGGACCTTAAAAGTGCTAAAGTGGTCTTTGTACTTAGCCCAGATGGGTTTGGGTTACATGAACTTATACACCATGAAGCATACACAGAAGCTTTGAGGGTTGGTTGCTGAGTGTAATTGGGTTTCGTATAGTTTAAGAAACACCAGCTCACAGTAGTCGTAGTACGCAGACTTGGGAACTGAAGGATCTGATGAAAGTCTGCTACGTCTGTCAGGAGAATGGTTGAGGCTGTGACTTTCCCAACAGCATTAGATGACATCTGGACTAACATCCCAAGAGGTAATTTTTGATGTTTCAGTTGGTCTTCTGTCTGAATTTCTCCTGGTGGCAATGAAGACCTCTGTGGACTCATACTCATATCTGAGGCTGTTTCATCCACATCCAACTCTTCTGGTGAGTCTCTTCCTTCAGATGGGCCACTGGATTTCTGTCCCGGTGATGCGGAATCAAAACTGGAAAGTTTCTCTCTGCTCAGTGGGAATGCATCAGCTCCCGCCATGCTGACAGGTGGGAAATCTTGAGATGATGAGGATGACAGCGATGAAGAGGATGACATGGATGGCAGACTTTCTTTTGGCTCAGTAGCACAGCTCTGCCTTACTAGTTGAGGCTTCTGCATTCGTGGAAAATCTTTCTTTATATCTGAGTTAGTTAATTCAACTGCACTTAGTTCCTCAACTATCTGCCCATACATTTTTTCTTCTTTGACTCGTTTCTGCTGCTTGGTCTCCATGAAGAGCTCCAAGCTGCTGGCAGGGGAAAGCATTCGTTTGCTTCCTCCCAAGGTAGAAGCCATGTCAGAAGTGGAAGGCAAACACAAGGGAATTGGTGGTTCCAGTCCAAGTGGAAGTGTCTGCGGCACTTTCCACAAAGGATATTTTTCTAGTCCTCCATGATGACCCAACATCTGAGCTATGTTAAATCCAATTCCTTGCATGGTTGCATTAGTTGCCAGTGTTCTTTGAGAAACTGTCTCATCAACTTTACAAATTACAATTGCAGGACTGTTGCTCTGTCCAAGGATCTGGGAAATGCTTGTGTACATGACACTACCATAAGATGGCACATGGGTTTGAATCCTGACAGGCACAACTGTTCCTGGCAAGGGCTGTACAGATCCATCACTTGGGGAGTCAAAATCGGTCTGAAGATGCTGCTCAGAGGAGGTATCTGTTGGTTTAATGCTATGGTCTGACTGGTACTTAGCAAGAGTAATTTTTGAATACGGCCCAGATGTTCCTGAGTAATGCTGGTATGCTTGCTCTTTAGCATGCACATAATCAGCTGCCTTCTTTCCAATAAGCTCTGGTGTATGTTCCAGGTGATAACTTGGAGGAACGTCTGTTTGGAAAGGCTGTTTGATATAAGATTTCTGCAGCTGTTGTACAAATTGATGCTGGAAGTGCAGAGGTTCTGTGCACGACTGCCACAAGATAGGCTGCTGAGATGGTGGTAAGTGAACCATGCAGACAGCTGGATAGGGGAACTGAAACAAGGTGCTATGAATAGGGGGAAATGGGACTTTTTCCTGATGTGCAAATAGCTGCTGCTGCTCTGATGGATGTTTGTTAGGAATATAAGGTGCTTGTTGGATTAAGGGAGTCCTTAACATTTCCGGGCTGTCTGCAACAAGAGACTGTTGCTGGGCAAGGTGGGATGAACTATTACTAAACTGAGCACAAGAGCCAATAGCCTGTTTTCCAGAGTCATCTACCTGAATGGGCTGAAGTACAGAGGAAGGGGAGTGATGCCAGGCAAGCTGGGAAGAGCGAAGACCAACCTGTGAATGTTCCATCTGCTCCTGCTTTATACTTTGTTCTGTGCTCTGATCAGTCTGGGAAATCTCTGGAAAACCACTGAAGGAAGCTTGGCGAACCAAGAAGCATTTCTTCCTTTCTCGGGACGGAGACAATGCCACAGTAGGTGTTCCAGCTGAAGAGGCATGAGACAGGTTCCCATAGTCAAAGGATTTACTTCGGATTTCTGGGATTTCAGCAGCATGAGGACAGGGCATCTGTTCAGATGAGCAGCGTCTCATTTCCCTCTGATGGTGATGCCCAGGGACGGAAAGTGAGTAAGCACCTGCTGGAACTGTTAAAAACTCAGACTGTTTTCCAAATTCATCTTGTTTGGGAGGTGTGATGAACTTCATATTCTCTTCTCTTTCAAAGGACATTGAAAAACTTGAACTGTGAGACAAATTGCTTTCTTGGCTAGGGCTGCGAGAGAGGCTTGTACCTGTAGACTCAAAGCTGGATTCTCCAGAGGAGTGCTCCATGTCAGCCAGTCTTAAACGCTTCTTTTTGGGTGGTAGCTTTTCAGCTGGAAGTTGAGAAAGGGTTTCACTTCTCTGGGGCCACTGGAATTCTTCGGTAGGTCTCTCCTGCTCTTTACTCTGCACGTCTTTATCTTTTTCAGGTTTATCTGGCTCCTCTGTGACACGAATTTCAGGTACCTGTATGTTGTGCTGGCGAACCAACCTGGGCTGCATATGACATGGCTGAGGCTGCTGGGATGGGGATGGCTTACCAGTGTCAACATTTTCCATTTGTGGAGCTCGGTCTGGGCTCATCGGGGACTCACAAATCTCAGTCTCACATGTTTCAGATGGTGAATAGATCTTTTCCTGCTGGCATGCAATATGTTCTGTAGATTCAGACCTTTCAAACGAGTTTGGCCTACTCAATGAATTTGTGTGCTGAATGACAGAGATGACATTTCCAGGGGGCTTTCTAACCAGTGATTCTGCAGTCTTTTCTTGCTCTGCAGTTAAGGACGAGTCTTCCAGAGAAGCTGCTGGACTTCCAGACTGTAAGTAAGGCCTGCACATTTCAAAACGCTCCACATGGCAATGGGGAGTATTGTCCAGGCCTTGAAGGGCAAATCCACTTCTTGGCACTTCCTGAATTTGGGATTTGGGATCAAAGTCCAAAGGTTGAATTCCTCCAGGGGTGCCAGTTGTACTGCTGCAAATCATAGGACTGTCTTCCTCATCTCCAACACTCTCCTCTTTCCTGCGCTTTCTGTTTTCAAAAGTTGTTCCAAGCATGGATGGCACTGACTGAGATTGTCCAAGTGGATCAATAAAAAACTCTCCCCCCTTGCTCATCCCACCTACAGATGGCGAGTCCCTGTAGTTCTGCTTCTGAGCTTCAAATTCTTCCCACTTTCTGTAGTGCTTTCCACTGGCATCATAGTCGTAAAATGTCTTGTCTCCTTTCTTCTCTTTTAAGGATGGTCCTTTGTCACCTGCTGTCTGTCTGCTGGAAGCAGTAATGATATTTTTCCCTAGTCGTCCATGATAGTCTGAATCTGAGTGTCCCTCCTGTACAGATGGCAGTTCAAAGGCAGCCTGCCTTCTCAGCATCCTTTGGTGGGATATTCCCACTGTCCCAGGATAAAATACATCATCAGAGCCAGTCATCTTCTCATCAAATGAATGGCTTCCTCTCAGAGATGGGGGAATACTTAGGCTGTTTGCAGAAGATGTTGGCATGGAGTTACTTCTAATAAGCGGAGAGGAATCTACTGGGGGTTCTAGAAGGACAGGCACATCACCCTGCTGGCTGCCTTGGTACAAGTTGGATTCACTTTTGATGGATGATGTGGTCTGGGATTGTCTACATTCTGTATTGCTACCTGGATAAACTTGTGTAGATTTAATAGTGCTCAAATTACTGGAGTCAATGAGTTCCTCTTTACTTGGAGTCAGGTGAGAAATATGTTCCTCAAGCATCTTGATATCTAATCTGTTATTTAAAAGAGGTGATGGGTCTGTTTTGCCCTTTCTACCCATTAAACTGTGTTCCTGATTTGTTGTGGCTACAGTTAGTGCTGTCCTTTGATTAATCCTATAGAACTTCCCAAAAATTATCTCTTCATAAGACTTTGCATTAGTATTTGGTGGGCTAATTTGCTGCTCAGCACTTTCTGAGCGGGAAAAATAGCCAGAATCAGTGCTTCCTTTACTGTGGGGGCTCAGGAGGTTTAATGACTGCTCAGAATCTTGTCCTTTTTTCTCTGATAGTCTTAGTGCAAGTCGCTGTTTAACTGTATGAGAGTCATCAGTCTTGGTACTTAAGGATGGGGTTTGCAACATATCAGAGCTAATATATGGTGAACTCTCACTGGGTAACTGGATCCCACTTTTAGGGATAATCAAAATGGGGACTTTCATCGGCCCCACCAAGGACTCTTCCATGGAGGAGTGAAAACCACTCCTGCTAGCAATGTCCAGTGGGAGCTGCGAGATGGGGCTCAGTTTGTCAGACCCTTCCATTAGGAGTGAGGTCTCCTCATCAGTGTCTGTGCTCTGCTCACCATCTGAATGTATTTCAGCTTCCACATCGATGTAACTGGCATCGAGGTCCAGTTTAGAGACTGCTGACTCCGTGAAAGGTACCAACCCTGCCTTAATTGCATGGGCATGTGACTTCCTGTGTTTGTAAAGGTTGCTTTTCGTCTTGAAGGAGAAACCACAAGGAACACAAGGGTACGGTCGCTCACCAGTATGAGACCTAATATGCTTTTTAAGTACACTAGGTTTGGCACAGGCCCGATTACAGTAAGGACAAATATACTTGCCAGGCTTTTTGGGTTTGTGCTCTTTTTTGTGAGCATCTTCTGATTGTTCTAAAGATTTCTGTGAATATTGGCTGTATGCAGGGTTCAAACTTGAAATCTTCTTCCTGGAGAAACCTCCACTATGGCTATGCATATGAAAAGGAAACAAGTCCTCTGAGGCAACTGATTGCAAGTGGCTAGGAAACTGCCATGGAGGGCCTTCCAAGCTCTGATGTGGCTTTATGTTGTGCAAGAAGCCTTGTGGCAATGAGTGCTGTGGAAAGGAAAGTGAATGTTGACATGAGTAAGGGCTTGGACAATGCTGAGGATATTGCTTCTCTGTGACTTGCTGTGTAGCTTCATTTGATGATACCAGTTTCCCAGAACTAAAAAGTTGTGCTGATGCCGTGTTTCCTATTTGCTCGTGATCTATTTGTGGTTGCCGCTGTACTTCTTGACTGCCGAAAGTGCTCATCTTAATAACAGCTGAATGTTCTTGCCTCCATCTACTTGGTACTTTAGCAGTTTCTCCAGACCTTGAGGTAGCTTTTTGCCCTATAGCTGTGTCCCCAGAGTCCATTTTGTTACACAAGGTCTTAAGTGCTAGTTCACTTGAAAGCTGTGCAGACACATGGAGTGTGCCCAAAGCTGTGCTTTTTAAAGTTTTGTTGCTCCCATTTTTCCAGGGCTGTTGCAAGTTCACAGACTTTTCTTTCTCTTTGGAACTTTCCACGCAGTAGTCTATAGGCATTAGATTTGTGTCTGTACACTAATGAGAGTATTATACAGTTCTGTTCATGGCATGAACTTTCCTAAACAGTTTATTATACATTTGCAAAGACTTGTTATAGCATTTGGACATGTTCCATTGTTATTAAATACTGAGACGCAGAATGATCCAGAGATAATTGTGATCTCCTAGAGCAAAGTTCTCTTCATCTCTTCCATGGTGACACAGATATCTGTACAGAAATATAAAATAAAAAAAAAAACAAAAACAAACCCGCACACACCAGTTAGTACAGCCATACCAAACAGCATCGCTGCAGTCACTTGCACTTCTTTTTAGCCTTACATGGAAATTACTGAGGGGCTTAAGCAAAGGTAACTACATTTCACAAAACTCCCTTTTGTGAGCAGACACAGTAAAGATTGGCTCCAGAGACTGCACACAAGCATAATCACTACTCAATAGCAGCTCTAGAATAGAAAATAGAGACCTACACTCTCCAAATTAAACAGTAGCTTTGGAAGGCTTTCAGGGGACAGTTTAAAGGCTTTATATCAGAAAGTCCACCACATGCTTCCAAAGCTATTTCAGCAAATCACTGCTGAAAATAGAAGCCTAACACTGTGGGTGGGAATTACCTTATCCAGTATTACTCACCTACAGCTCAGACATGCACTTCAGTCCCCTGGCCTTTCTCTAAAGTCAGAGGAGGTTGATCAGAGAAGAAATCTTTCCATATCATGATAGGTGCTTCTGACATAGAGGCTGTCTATGCACATGGCCCTTCACTGTGGAGATGTTTGTTTCGCACAGTCCACTAGGCAGAGTTCCTTGGGGTATATACTGAATATTGCTAAAAAGTTGCTAAAGTGAGGTACTTCTTACCTTAGATCAGGTAACTGGTTTTATAAGAAGGTGTTGTTCACCATTCTAAGCTACTTTTAAACAGTCAAAACAGAGACATAAAACAGGCATTTCAGACACAGCACTACTGGTACCTTTCCCCAACTCCATCTTCCAATCACGATGTTAAATTTTAGTGAGAAATTCTTGCTAGATGTAGAGGATGTATTAAAGACTGTGTTTATGTGACTTTAGCATTTTAGATTTCACTACTGAAACAACTCCATCCAGGTCTACATGCATTTTTAATGCTTAAATGCCATAGGTTTCCACAGTTCTATTATGAAGACCAAATCTCAGAGGTAAGATTTTCATAGAAAAGCACAGCATTTGAATTTGAAGTAGAATCTACGCTTTCTGTTTTCATATTATCCAAACACAGGACATGTTCTGGATGAAATAATGAGAATTCAAAAACAGTCATGATTTAACGATAGCAAGGAAAAAGGTAAAAAAACCAGTGTTAGAGATACTGGAATACTTTTCATTCCTACAGTGGAGAAACTGAATTTGCCTCATAGAAACAATAGCTAAGTGCAGGAAAACACACAGAAAATAGGCATTTATGGGGTTTTTTTCAGTATAAAGTAATTACCTGCATCTTCTAAACATCTAATAGGCATGACTATCTTCAAATTTCCTGTAGAAAAAAAAATACAGTTATAAGAAATTTTTGATATTAGGTATAGATGATGATGAAAATCTTCTATTCGTTACAGTAGAGGCCTGAAAATTTAATTTACCCATCCACTAGAAAATTTCATGTTGTATCTTAGAGGTCTGAGCAATTACATGTGAAGACTATAAGCATGAACAGTTTTAAAGGACTTAGGTTGCTAATGTGTAGATGAATAACAGCAAGTCTAAACTAATAAAGTCTCACCTTCCTGAATCAGTGAAAAGAGAGCTGCCAATGTACCTCTTCATTCCTATGCCTTTGTTAAACCCAGATTATCCCTGAATCCCCTTGGCAAATCCCCTTTCAATGCCTCTCTCCAGCTAATACTTTTAGACTTCAGGCCTCTTATTAAACGTTTCAGGGACCAGCACAAACTCCTGGTCAGGGTGTCACCACTCAGGGACAAGAAAATGTAGTGAAACAGGAGTAGGTGTCCAAATTAGTTAACACCTGCGTGATTCTGCTAAAGAATATACGGTTGCCTTCTCAAAGAAGAAACTTACAGAAGAAATACATGAAATACAGAATACATGGTTAAAAGACTTCCTTGACTGCCATGATTTGCCACCTCTCTGACTGTCACCACGCTGCAGGCTACTCTGTATTGTTGAAAAGACCAGCTCGAAGAAGAGGGAGCCTGAACATCATCTCATTGCCTTAAGATCATTTCTTCCATCAAAGGAGGACTCTCAGTTTTCAACAAATCTTTCCTTGAAAACAGATTTTTGCTTTTGTTTCATTAAAAAGGATGTTTGTTCAATTGTGATAACAAAAGCAACAATGAGAGCATTTCTTTATGGTTTTTATTTATGCCAAAAGTCAGAGCATCTCTGATGAACAGACCTTTAGAAACAGCTGGAATGTTGGCTTCAGAGTAGGGGATATAGACTATTGTAATGATCTTCAATTAGCAGCTATCACAAAAAAAGCTAGAGCACTCATGTTTTCTCCATTGAATGACACCAAAAAATGATAAAAAAACTAAAGTCTATACAAGAAAAAAAATCAACAAAAATTGAAAAATACTTTTTAATCCTTTGTAATTAATAACACTTCCCAAGAACAAATGGACATTAGCAAAGCCTGATAAATTGACAAAAATAGAATCACTACCATGCCACCTGTTAAGAATTAATTATTTAGCAGTAAAAATAATATATCAGTAGTTAGACCAGCAATAACTGATGGAATGTTGGTTTAGTCAAATATTTTTTAATTTTAACTATAGAGAAATTCCCTGTAGTACAAAATAACAGCAAGCTATCGAATGCAAACCAGAGTATTTTAGGTCCTAATGTCATTCAGCTTTGATGTGCTAATGGCTTTTTAAAATAACTCTCTTGTCTGATTCTCTAAACTAAGAAAGAAAAATGCAATCCAAGTGTAATTAAAAAAAAAAATCTGAATCAACTTCCTCAAATTAAAACCGTGGGTCCAAATGCAAAAAGGAATCCTTGTGCACAAGTTACAATGTATCGGAAGTGGTTACGACGGAGCAGCTCGGCAAGGGGCTCATGAGGAAGCAGCAGGTAAGTGGCCAACCACTTTCAGCAGCCGAGCTACACTGAATTGCAGGTCACTAATGAGGCCAATATATGAGCACAGATGTCAAGGAAAATGTATGGCTTGAGAGAAAGCAGAAACAGGAACAAGAGTGAACGTTACTCATTGAGAGAGTATAAAGTTATTATCCATCTTCAAAGAAAAATACTCTTCTCCTTATTAGGCAATTTTGCAAATGGTGAAGGAGAAATTTCTAGAAGATGGGAGTATCCTTTCTTTTCCATATGCCTTTTACTGAGAGCACCTTTATAGAAGTAATCTGCCAGTCACAGCAATGTGACAGCAATGGTTTTATTTCAGCAAAAGATGATGCTAATATACATCCAAAACTTTTCTGTTCTGGACTGAGACCTCTGTTACAGAGTTAAAGGCATTCTGCAGTCCTGCAATTTCAAAACATTCGATACAGTTTTTCAACCTACACTATGAAACAGGTATAGACTAATTACAGGCATTATTGATGGCATAAATTTGGCCAGAGCCACTCTCCTGGGGAAAATAAATCCCTTTCCAGAACGAACTCAATAATTTCTGGTTTGGTTTGAGCTGCCATCCATCCTATGTCAAAGATGGCTTTAATACTTTTTCTCTTGTTCTTTTTCCCCTCCCTAATGGGAGACTGGCCTAACTGGAGAAATGTAAGACACTGCAAAGCTAGTTGGCATTCTGTCTGTTTTATCCAGTCAAGACTCTATCTAGTCTGGCTCCATCCACAGCCAAAGGTATTAAACCAACTTTTATTGGAAGACTTTTATTGGAAGAACCAAGACTTCCATTTTTCCAAGTGATTAATGTTTCTCCTCTAGAAAAAATTGCAAACATACTTTTAAATATTGCTTTTCATCAAACATATACTATTCGATAGACAGAAACTCATTATATTTCAAGTACTACCTATTTAAAACCAAGGAACTAAGGATGATAAAAGTGCACAATTTTTTTTAATACCATTGGCACGGCTCAGCTCTGCCGGAGTGAATAAGAGTAGCCCACCTACACGGATCAGAAGCCGTATGGGAGTTGCACGGAGCACATTGTTTGACAGGAGCTGCAAAGTCCTTCCTGGATGGGGGCCAAGCCAGGTTTCCTGGTAGGAATGTGGCCTGAGAGCCAGCTCCCCCAGTCACATTAGCTGTGATATCTGCCTGCTTCAAAACAGGACATTTCAGTTCTATGAAAACTTTGAACATGAGAAGATTACTTGGAAACCAGGAGCTGTATTTATGTCAGATGCACCCACTAAATCAAGATTTTCAAAACTTTCTAGAAAGGAACATTATCCTATTGCTCCTTTTTTAACTAGGGTGCCTTTGTGAGCTGTATGCAGGGGATGTATATCTGATTGACTGCAGAGCTCCAAGATTATTCCTTCTTTTCTTTTTTTTTCTCTTTTTTTTTCAGACCATTAAAATGGTTACACTCAACAGCTTTAAAATAAAATTTGGCAAAATATTACTTTTACTGCTTCTCAATTTGTAGCTCATATTACAGTTCTTGAAAGTGAACAAATTGGAAGCTTATGTCTTCCAGGCTAAATCCTGAGTGCACCATACAGAATAAATATTGACTCTAGAGTAAGGACTAGGGGTCAGATCCAGCCCTGTTTTAAATCTTTTCTGTCCAGCTCTGCCAGCACAAAGCCGGCCTAAAACCACAGTAACTGGCCCCTGAAGAATTTGTATTCTGTAGGACAAGTGTTAGCACAAACTGCAGTGGTTCCTATGAAATCGTTACATTCATGCACAGACCTCTGCCAAGACCCTTATTAGGCAAGTCTAATTTCTGTCTGGGATAAGCCCAGCAGCCTTACAAGAGAGGCCACCTCTGAGCTCTTCCTCACCTGCAACTGAGAAGAAAATTGCCTTGGCCTTTCAGGAAGAAAGACAGCACACTTTCAGCTTGCTGTCCTGTGTGTTTCCCTCTGTCCTACTAATGAGATTCCCCAAAGAACTGCTTGGTGTTGATTTCCCAGTGAAAAAAAAAATAATGGGATCCCTAGTAAAACATGGATCTATAGTTTCTTCTATATAGACAAAGTCATAGGTGGGCTAAATCTGAAGAAGAGCTCTCAACCAGCATCCAGTGTGCTCCTCTGAATGGAAGGATTGCATGAAGATAGATAAGCATTTGTTCATCCTTCTTTCCAGGGTTATATATTTATGCATGGGCTGAGGATGTTATGTAGCAACATAACAAAAAGAATGCAGTCCTTGGGGTGTATAGTTTTGGCATTTTACACAACTGAAAAAAAAGATGACCAACTGCAAGCTTTTTTTATACTACTTGACATCACACTTGCTGTCTTTGAATTGTACTTACTAAAAAAATAAGGAAAAAGAAACAATTTAATTTCCCAGTTTTGAAAAATGACTTCCATTCCTGACCAGAGAGATTCCCTTTGCATTTCCAGCAGCCCCTGGTTAGGGGGCTAGGCTCACTATCTGACTGTGGTCTTGTACCTGTCTATTTGTACACCTCTAGGAATGACTGTAAATTCCTATGCCCACCACTGACACTTGGCAAAGTCTTGAATTACTGGGGAATGGGAGAATGCCTGTGCTTTTGCTGCAGTTTGGCAGGAGTTGTAAGACATCATTTTGCACATACAATTCAAAGAAGGCAGCTCTTTTAAAACAGGTTAGGTGTATTTATTTTAATCTACCACTTTCTATCTTGTAATTGCTGTTGTTACCTCTTCACATTTGAAGATACTGCTCTAATTTGTTAATTGGTTCCACCCCAGATGTTCTGCCTGCTCTCTGGATTTCAGTGCTTTATTGAATGTATTGCCACTCTTCAAAGCAGCCAGAGAACCAGAGTTTTTGAAAAACCCTGAAATAGTTAGAATAATACACATGGGTTTGGTTGGGTTTGGGGAGGGGTTTGTCGTTGTTTTTTGTTGTTGTTCTTTTGGTTCTTTTTTTTTTAGTTTGGGTAGCTGAACTAATTATTACAATATACTTTTTAAAATGTCATTTAAAAGTACTACCCAATGCAAACCCAAACACTGCTCAGCGATTACACACAGTACACGATGATCTAACAAACTGTACTAAGCTTACTTGAGGACAAGCTACAGGGCAGGATCTGTTCTCCATTGCGGTAATGTGCTCACAAGGATTCCCCAAGAAGCCAGGAACTGAGGGGACTCACTGAGAGGATCCAGTTACAGATACATCAAGGGCAGACGGCAGCCTCACTGTGACCAAACACCAGCTTCAGGCTTTTACTCTCATGAGTGCACATTTGTGTCCCTGGTAGTTGCTGGTTCCAAGGGACAGATTCTGTGCATAAACTAGAAGTGGTATAAAACCTGGCATTTTGATTTGTGCAATTATTATTTCAGTGCTTGAACTAAATCTGGCTTATACTTTGAGAACTGTTCTAGAATTTCAGCCATTGAGAACTGGGATCTAACACATTTTAGATAATTGCAGTAGTTTGAGTATTTCATTAATTTTATGCCTTTACCAAATTCACCTTAATCTTAACTAATTCATATAACTCAAACTGTTACCTGAGATCATTACCAGAGTATGTTGAAGAAAATAACTGGAATCTGTCTGCTGAAAAGCACACTGAAACCAACAAAGAAAGCAATTAAATCATCAAATCAAATGTTGTACCCTAACAGCTGATAACCTGTGTACTTGCTGTGAAGAACAAGGCTCTGAATGTGACCCTACTGAGTCAGAGGTCAGGCACACACTAATAGAAAAATCAGGTATGAAACAAATAATTTGACTTCAAGAAGCTTTGAACAGATACAAGACTTGACTCGGAGAGACTAAAAGGAGACAAATTATTCCAACTACAAGAAGGAGAGCTACATCAACCTGGTATGAATCTGAAGCAATGAGTTGCAAATCCAAGGACATAATTCCAGATTTGTTCCTCAGAAAAACAGAGTCAGACCCTTTAGATTTGGCTTTTATATCCTACATACTAAATAACTGAAGTTATTTGCCACAAGGTGAAAATAAACTAATCCAACACCTCTAAAATGTCTACAGAGAAAATTGTAACATATATTGCAAGAAATGTTCAATTACACAGTAGTAAAAAAACATGCATGATTTTCATTAAGAGATGCTAGTTTGTATCCTAAATGCTTTGAGTACAGCTGCAGCAAAACACGCAGTTTTTGCTATGTTAAGTATCTTAAATATAATTTTAAACTGCCGCTCTCTGTAGAAAAACAGCACCAACCAGAAACCTTAACTTCAAATTGAGTGTATTTTAAGAAGCCATAGAAGTCTAGAGCAGAAATGCTTTTACGCTGACCTTTTAACTATAATGACAAGGATTGCTCACTGAAAAGTGTATCACTATTTCCTGTTTCAGCATCATACACAATGTACACATTACTACCAGGTGGAAAAAAATGTATAAAAAAAGCTTTAACATCGCCAAAGACCAGTTGAACACTTATTTCCACAGGATGAGTATTAAAAGGAAAAGAGAAAAAGCTATGCAGGCACCAAATTAATCTTAAACACTTCCTTTATAGGTAGGAATTTGAAAACAAGTCACAATTCTTCTCCTTGAACTGAATAAAACCCTGCAATCAAAGAGATGCCAAAACAGCCAACAAGTCAAACAATCTTGTCAATCAATTAGCAGTTAATTGATCCCTCTGATCCCACTGCTTTTAATGGTTCAGGTAAATATTTTGTTTCTGGTTGCCTAATCTTGCTGTGCACTTCAAGAGTCTGACAGAGCATGTCAGATAACACAAAATCTACCTGTTCTGTCTGACTGCCCTCTGACATGGACATCCTGAATCTGTCTCTATACAAAAGCAAAGCATTGGGATTATTCAGATATGAAACTAAACAAGAGAGCTAGAGAACTACATAAACTGCTAATCATTTCAAACTGGTACTTACTTCCTTGGGGAACAAGTTAAAAAATGTAAAGAGTTTAATAAAATACCAATCATTTCCCATGTGGACCTTAAAATGTAATGGCAGAGCAATGGCAGATCTGACAAGCAGTACTTCCAGTATTATTAAAATTTCAGAAGGCAACAAAAATACCACAGTTGTTTTGCCCTGCCCACCCCCCAGTCACCCCCCCATTCTCTTTTGAATTGTAGTACACAGTGACTTATGAGAGTGAGAACAGCTCCCATGCAGAGAACTGTCAGAAACTGATGCCCACCACTAAGGTCCTCTTTAAACACCATTTTGACAGCTGAAACAGGGTTTATATGATGCCTAATCCCATGGGTGCTATGTGCAGAAGAATGAGTGTCTCTCAAGGGTGAATTAAGTAGTAAGCAACAGTATTTACTAAATACACATTAACAATGCATAGGAGTATCCGAAACAGTGCCAAGATACAAATGAGCTCTTAATTCTTGTGCTACTCTCTATCAGTAGAAACTCAACCTTATCTCACTTTCTTCTGAGTCACAGTGGTTGAACATAAGGATACTGTGCCAAACCATAGAAGTGTCAAATAGTTTCCAATCACTGTTTGTAGAATCACTTTTCTTTGCACACCTGCCATTTAGAAAAGAAACGGAGCTTTGGCCCTGCCCAAAAAGGGCTAAAAACCTCTGAAAAGCAAAGGCTCAGACACTAACCAATGATGCTACATGATGCCACTGGGATTGCAATGAAAGTTTTGCATTTGGAAGAACTGGTGAAAATTACTGAGATTAAAGAATTTTTTTCTCAATTCAACACAAAGAAATGTGTTAATCAGAAAGGGAAATTTCAGACCTAATAAAGGACAGATTAAGTAAACTATAAATTTAGCAGCACTTGGAAAGGATAAAGTGTATGCAAAGACCAACATTCCCATGCGGATGTGGTTTGGAGTCACTTATAGACTTATAAAACATCACCTACAGTAAGAAGGGTAAGAACATTTTCACTGGAGAGTTCAAACAGTTAAAGTTTTCAGATACAAGAATTTTCCTAACTGAAAGAAACGCAAAGGCTGAAAGGGCTCATCATTTTCACACAAGAACTGCAAACAGGCAGTCACTGGGGAGAATACAGCTGCACTGGCAAATCCCTGTTAGGTTTTCATACAGCTTTCCCCCAAGTTTTCCCAGGAAAAAAAAATCAAAATTTGTGTGAATATTCCAACATTTTTAGGTACAAAGTAATTATTCGTCTCTCGCCAAAAGGAAATAGTAGAAAAAAATCAGGCCTTTGCCTAGCATTTTCACCTCAGAGGGAAAATACAACTAATTTTCTGGGAAGTGAGGTTTTTTAAGTTAAAAAGTTACGCAATCCTAATTATGCAACCGCGGCAGATTTTGCGAACAGCCATGCCTCCTTTCACACCATGTCAGAAGAAACCACTTTCATTCCACATGAAAATATCAGTATCTTTCAAACACCTTTTTGAATGAGCAAATGCACTGCCTCCGACTGAAACCCTTGCCCTGGGAAGAATTAGATAGGAAGACATTTATAGTACCTGAGCCTGCATTTGTTTTTCACTCAAAGATTATTATACAAGCTTATTGTAAAACCTGTCACTGTTTACTAAGCTCTGTGGTCATCACATGTCAAAACAAAACCAGACACATGCTAAACATCAGCAGTATGTTCTTACTAATTTTTTTTTTTCCCCCACTTTTTGCCCCCAAAGTAGAATGGGTCTTCACAGCAGTTTTATTTCAATCCATCCTGAATACTTTGTAAGAGTTCAGCTGAGATCAGCGATTAAGCCTCAAATCCTAAATATCTCACAGATGTCACAACAGTCACTACTCAGCAGCAAAATCTTTCATTTAGACTAATGATAAATACAGGCATTTTGATGTAGCAAATCCAGTCACTGAGCATCACCTAAAGATTCTGATCACTACAGTGGTAATGTAGGATACATTAATTAGACTGCATATTTCAGAATGCTGCTTTCTTTACAACCCTCAGGATGGCTAGCAGAGGAAAAAATTTTAAAAAAAATCTTTAAAATTATTCTGGCCATATTTTACCTTGTTCTTTTTTACTGTATGAAGCATTGAAAGTCAGTATGAATAATATTCAATTGCATCAGAACACCCCTTAAAAATTCAGCAAAATATGCATATGCTTTTTGCTGCATTCTGTATCTATACATGAAATTTTACTCTTTGCACTTATGTTTCTTTCTACAAGACACAAATCAACTGTGTTTATTAACATTACCATCACTCTCCCAAGCAAACACTTCTGAAGAGACGAAGGTCTACCAAAATGCCTGAAACCACATTTAAAATCTCTGTTATTCCATAGCTGTTGGTACTTAAGGGACAGACCAGGCTGACAGCTAAGTTACAACAAGCACAACACAATAAAACCCAAAACATTTTCGGGAAAGACACTGTTCAGGTTTCACGACGACTTTTCATCAGACAAGGTCAGACTAGGGTGCATCACCACAGCTCCTGAAGTTTCATATATGTATCTCACATACCACTAACTTTTGAAACTGCTCCAAGGAAACCTGCAATATGAAACCATTGAACGCCAATTTACTCCTATCCATGAAAAGTTGAAATAAGGCAGCAAAGAATCCTAATTTCAGCCACCAGGCAAGAGCTCAGCAGTCTCTAAGAGGACATTCTCAGGACTGATGGTCCATCAAAAGGGAAAGCAACTGCCACTCAGCTTTAAAAAAACTCCAGACAACTTCATACAGGGTTCTCCTTCCCCTGCATCTTGCCTGGCTCATTCCACCAAATTTAGTTTTTCTTTCCATTCTCAGAAGTGGAAGTGAAATCACCTAGCAGTCTGGCCCAAAAATCTCTTGGCTACTTGTGATACACCACTGACACTTGTACACAACAAACAAAAGAAAGCATCACCAACATGCAACCCAATGTTTTGAGCTGGAAGGGACCTTTAAAGATGAAGTTCAACTCCCAAACATCCCCATGTCTAACTGTCAACATTCCCTTTATAGACAGGGAAGTGATCACATAGAGTATATGTACAGGCATGCAGGACTTCATGTGTTTGCTAAGCTATGCCTAAACTAATTATTACTGAATGTTCCTTGGGATAGCTCCTAACAATCTGAAATGCTTCAGTGCAAACCAAAAACACATGGGATATTTTCCTTAAGACTACAGTGTGATATTTTAGCACTCAGACAACCTAAGATAAATAATCGACTTAATCGACTTGTTTATTCAATTGAACTCTTCCCCCTACTTTTCCCTTCCTCCCCCACCGACAGGGTTTGAGGACACCCTGTTCGCCTGGAGACGGTGAATCACTACAAGCCAGCAGGCCCACTCGGTTCCTCAAAAGACACAAAAGGTGTAAAAATAGCTCATACTAATGAAGCAAGTACAGCGTCAGCAGCCAGATGAGCGTGGGTGATCTGATAAGGGTCTGTTGTTGCAAAGGGCAAATTATTAAGAGAATGCTTCTCCCTCTCTCTCTTTTTATTAAGCTTTGTTCTTCCTTGCTGAAACCAGCCCTCTGCGATGCCTGATAAATGACACCTGACAAGGCTGGCTGTAATTGCCAGTTTCATACCAGCGCAGGAAGTGGTGCCTCACTATGAGCTGAAGGTACAGTGGAGGTGTCACTAAAAAAAAAAAAAACAAATAAAGAGAGGCACAAATAAAGCCTAAAAATAGCCAGGACTACCCACTGAGTATGACTGCGTGGGTATATTTAGTCTGTCTAAGACCAACTTTTCTTGTTAAAAACACAATCTTACCTTTATGCAAAACAGCTTCCTGTTTCCTGAGAAACTTGAGAACACAAGGAGAGTAAAAGTCAGATTTTGAAATCCTCCCCTTTTCACTGACATTATGACAAGAGTAAAGGTGAAAAGACCAGGCAGATCTTCCACATGGCTTTTGCATCCTGACATCCCCTAAAAAATAGCTGGAAGCTTTCTATTATGACATCCTAATAAACAGCCCATTCGACTGTGGGAATAGATTCAGAGGCAAAACCAGAGCTGTACCAGCAAACTCCGGGGAGCAGCAGGAGGCGAAGGCAGCGGGCAGGTCCCACGCCATGGAGCGTGGCTGTGCCCAGCCAGTGGCAGCACTGGGGCCTGGGGGCAGTGGGACACAGTAGCTCTCTCACAGCCCGGTCCTGCATGTCACATCTGCCCCAGGGTGGTGCACGGCCCTTCCCTGGCACGAACGAGCTGCCAGGAAGGGAAACATTATTTACTCCCATTTCAGGCTGCAGCCAAAGGGTCGCCCCTTGGGCAAGAACAGGAGGGCTTGGCCTACTGCTGGTGCTGGCCAGCCTTGGTTGGGCTGCCACATGGACCATCCCACTGCTCATCCTGACACAATCGCCGAGCCTTCCGTGGGTTTGACTGCAACAGGAGGAGCCACAGCTACACTCAGCTGAGGTGTTCAGATATGGTCAGCCAAGTGTCCTTTCAGGGCAGCTCCGTGCTCCTGCAGGCCACGCGCTTCACCCACTGCTTCCCAAAGCGAAGGCAGGGACGGTCCCCACAGCCCTCCTCAGAATACCTGCAACTGTTCAAAGCCTTTGACTGTCATACCAGTACTGGAAGCCACACTCATGCCAAATTCCTAGTGCTGTCTAGTGCTCTGCATCAGCTGTGCAAGGAAATGGTCTCTCCCACAATTTTGCTTTTTCTATTTGATATCATGACTCGTCTGGCTGATGAATACAAGAGGGGTTTGTTTCATAATTATGCAGCCTTCCTGTGTGGCTCCAAATACCGCCCATCAGTTCTGCTGGGGCCAGGGCTAAACAAAAACACACAGGTTTTTACCAGACCTTTTCTCTCATTTTCAACAGGGAAGAAAGCCCACTGTAACGTATTGCCAACTTCACATGCAAGATTCAATCCGAACGATTATTCTGACATTACAATTTTTAATTTCCTCTGATTTTAACATTAAACAAAAAGTAATAGGAGTTAATAAGATTAAATTTTTAACATTAACTCCAGCGGGAAATTGAGACCATGTTCTTTTCTTGGTATGCTGTGATTAATTCCCATTGATGCAAGAGCACTCTTTGGGCAGCATCATAGTTTTGTCTTTTCATTCTATGCCTTAGTGGTAAATTAAATAATCACTGATTTTTTTACTAGAATAGATAAACATGATGATACAAAACAAATCCGTTGATGATGCTATTCTTCAGACAATTTAATTTTCATCTGAAATTAAGAATAAATGTTATTATATTAGAGGAAATATGGATGTAAAAATAATTATTAGTAGGTTTAAATACTGGAGACCATATTCTGGCAGTACATTTCCATAAAGTTAATAGGAGACAGGACGACATACCCTAAACCGCTTTGGGGATCTTAAGTTATAAAGTTAAAAGCATAATGATCACAACCTCAGCCTATCCCCCACACTGAGATTTGGAGCAGAAATTCTGTTTAAGCAACAGTAACACATTACCTATCTTTTTAAGATTTCACCTACTTAAAGAAAGATGTACAAAGGAGAAGATTAAACTAAGAAAACTGTAGAAGAGTGTATTAGAAAAATGAAAAATTATCTTTGCTGTACACTTAAGAAAATATAACATTATTACATTCCAAAATTCCAGTATTTTGCAAAATTCTGTAGAATAGACTGAAATCTTAAAATCAGGGAATGATGTCGTCTTTTTTGTTAAGTCCCTACTATAGGGTTTCTCCTTTGGCCAGTGTTTAAACTAGGGGTGTTGGAACCTTATTGTCTCAAATGTCGAATCATGGACTTTCCAATTTAAATTGGAAAAGGCCTTTAATATCATTGAGCCCAACCATTCACTTACCACTGCCAAGTCCACCACTAAATCATGTCCCATAGTGCCACATCTACAAGACTTTTAAATACCTCCAGGGATGGTGACTCCTCCACTTCCCTGAGCAGCCTGTTGCACTGCTTGACCAACCTCTCTATGAAGAAAGTTTTCCTGATACCCAAACTAAACCTCCCCTGGTGCAACTTAAGGCCATTTCATCTTGTCCTAAAGTAAGTCCCTGACTCCTGCCTTCACAAACACATGGCACAGATGGGGTGGGAGACCAGATGTAGTGGTGTCCTGCACCTCAGATGGGACAGCAGTTCCACAATGGCATTTCCCACAAAATGAAAGCCTATAGTTGGTTAAAGCACCCCACCCCACCACGGGCAAATGGAGGCAGCAGACACCAGCACAGAACAGCAGGAGAGGCTGCAACAGGAGCTACAGGAGGCAGTAAGAAAATACGGCATTAAGTAAAGAGAGTCTGCACTATCTCGCATCTTCCTACATCCTGCCACAGGTTGCTTTTCCTGCCACAGCTTTCTCCCTCCCGCCCCTGCGTGGTGTCATTTTCCCCAGTGTGCACTCCCCTCCCACTCATCAACACGTAAGGCACACCATGATTGTGGTCACCTCTCCAATCTGGCCCAGCATCTCTGAGGTGCAAGCATAGATGCAGTCTACAAAAGGTTACGATTAATGCTTTAGTAGCAATTGCAGCAGGCAAGTGGCTCAGCTCATAATGCAATTTTGTCCGCAGGAAGACCTGTAGGAGGTGGGAGCAGGTTGCCACAGGCCCGGTGCCTGCTGTGCACTGACATATGTCCTTGTTGCTGGGCAAAAGGGCACATCCAATTAGGTGTCTTTTATTATTAACATTCTGCTGCTTCATCTGTTGATCATATATCCTCCTCTCGGCCCCTCTGCACTCCAGCTTGTGTAACACACCAACATCTGCAGAGACGCTGCTCTACCTGGGGAAGCTCAAGTGGAAATCTGGTGGTGTAGACCAGGCATCTTCCTTTTGTAGACCCAAGCAAGAGGTGGAACAGCCGACAAGTTCAACAAGATCACTGGAACCAGGACCCTCAAGCTAAAAAGATGAGAAGTACAAGGTATCTGCCCTGCTGGCAGTAATAATTACAATGTATTATTAACAAAACTCAGGTTTCATCATTAACTTGACTCGGGTTTCAAGAGTTTATCTCACCCTAATGATACTCCAAATTACATCCAGCCTCTCCTTCAGAGTGGAATCAGTACCAGCAAGGAAGTCTGCTGGTAACTGTTACACTGAAAAGAAAGCAAGGGTAAAAATGAGCTATAAATACTACCATCAAACACGTGCAAAAATTACAGACATTTTAAGTTGCCCAAACTCAGGGCCATCTCACCACTTGGATCTGATCCTGCCGAAAAGATAGAGACTGTAACTTCAAAGCAGCTGAGAGGAAAGGGCTCACTGTCAGCGCATGCTGCATATGGCACAGCTGACCTGACCCTCCTTCTGCAAAGGATTGACTCCACTCCCCTCAAAGACGTCAGTCAAGTCAGAGCTCCTCTCTTGGATCTCAAAACCTGAGAAAGGCCACCTACGTGCTTGCTATAATGAAGTAGCCAACTGTCTCAGTCACGACCCAACTCCTGCCACAAAAAACCCTTGTTTGGTTTTGTTCCTCTCCCAAGCTCATCAAAGGAACAAAGACCTTCAAAAGCTTCTTCTCAACCCCTAAGTGTGAGATGAAAATGACATTTTAATTGTGGATTGGTGAGGTCTGCTTGAGTAAAATAAACCAAATTGCTCAGATGCAACTGCGTAACAGGGAGCCTAATTGCTTTGCTAGCATCAACAAAGAGCTGCTGGTTCATTAGAGCAAGCTGGAGTAGCTGCTGTCTGCATCTTCACAGGCTGGGAGTATTTGATTGCAAAATCACTATGGATGTTTGATCCCAAATTCAGCCTCTGATTTCTGATCAGCAAAACTTAAAAGCAAAAAAGCCATCACCCTGATATTTTTCTTCACAACTTTCTTCAGGGTAACAATTCATTTTTCTCCTTGATCTGTTCAAGGATGTCAAATCTAATCATAAGATAGGATATGAACCTTTATATTCTGTATAAACTGCTTAGAGAAAGAACAGAACTGATGTGAACCAAATTGCAGTTTCACATGACAGCTGAGATGCTGGCGCTTACGCTGCTATCCTGCAGTCTGACTGCAACAGGACCTTGCCAGAAAGAACAAAGGGCAGAGAAAGGCCAGAAAAAGGCCAGTGGAGGTCAAAGGCACCCATATTCCCTGCTGATGGGTCAGAGCAGGTTTGGACAGCAGGCAACCAGGCAGATGGCAGAGGAAGCATACTTCCATCTTATCCATCAGGGAAATAATTCACTGAATCACACTAAAAGGGGAATGTGGCAGCTAATGCTGTCAAAATGTCCAGGAGCATCCTCTGCCTGGGGCAGTTCTACACCCCTTTCGGGAGACCACACTGCTCTGCTTAGGTTTGTCTGTCCACACCCTGCTCATCATAAAGCTCAGAGAAACCACAGCCTTGCTTTATGCTTTAGGTAGTTCTTTTTCCATCACAACCATCTTTAGACTTAAAACTTTCTGAATGGAAAACACAAATGTGATCTCAGGCAGATAACTGCCTCAGCAAGTCCATTGAGAGCACCTTATTTTCTCCAACTTGAACTCCACCTGTGAATAGGTCCACATACAGGCTCAGACATATCTGCATAACGAGGTCCATTTGCCTGAGTGTTTACTAATGAATGCTTGGCAGTCAGAGGGACACCAGAAGTGCATCCAGTTGTTTTTCATTTTTTAAAGAAAAGGTTGTTTACACCTCTAGGAATAAAGCATTGATGAATTTGCTCATAAAATGCAGCACCCATGGATTCAAATTTGAGTCTTTTCTTTTTTCCCCTTTTTATGCAGTCTGAATCAGCTTGTGGGAAAGTTAATAGAAATATTCCACCAGTGAAATGGAAAGTGGATCAAACCAGTACAACATAAGCCTTCAATAAAGTGGAGAACTCCACATGGGGTGCTCTCAGGATAATCACTCAAATGCAGAACTACCCATTGTGCTGAGGGCTCAGGTAGGTCAGCCCTTTGCATGCTCTGCTTTTCATTCAAGGTGCTCATCCAGAGTGGAAACCAAAACCTTCTTCTCTGGCAGGTCATGAATTAAATAACTACAGCTGGTTTCCAGGATCTCTTACCTGCTGCTAGCAATCTCACATGGAAATAATAAAAGTCCTGATAGAGTAAATTATTTCTAGAGGTATCTTTTTAATCACAGACCACTGTAAGATACTTCTTCTCCAGTAGCGGTGAGTACAGGAAGCACAGGGCATCTGCCAGCATTAAAAGAAGAGAACATCTAAAACCACAGCTCCAAGTTGTAAAAATAGTGCTTGTTACAGGAATTTCATCTATGCTAACACTCTGCTAGAGCAGTCCAGGTAATAACAGCAATAACAAACAACAAGGAAAAAGTTATAGGCACGCTAATATAAATGGGGCAGCATTGCTCACGGGTATTTTTAAGTCACAGTAGTGTTGATCCACCCATGAGCAGGTCTGGATTTATAGAAAAAGAAAGAGTAAGTGGATGACTACCCCACAGGAAGTTTCTATTTTAAAAAGTGTCTGCCTTGACTGAAAATCAAGATAACACCTCTGAAATTCCCACCTGTCGAATACATTCTGTTTCCTCCTTGGTTTTCTTTTTCTCTTTACAGTGAACTGAACTGCTCTAAAATTAATTTTTCTGTGATTTTCAGCAAAAGTAGATACAGAAGGAACTGTGGACAAGCACTGCAGGCATTAAGCCCACAAGACTTAGCCTTTGTACCCCTTGAGAAATCGATACGCCAGCTTGAGTGGACTCTGAATCCAAGCTTTAATTAGACAGAAGGTGAAATCAGTTGAACCTACCTCTTGCTCAAATACTATTCTTTCCTTAGCATCCCACTGTTCTCCAGGAAAAATGATCTTCTGACCTGTTGGTCGCCTGTTGGTGACCATTTATGCAAGCACAGGATCCAAACTCTGTCCCACTGTGTCCTCACCATCTGCATGTTGTCTACCTCTCTATCGAGAGCCTCCAATAAAAGCTTCCTATAATAGAATTGTCCTGACTCACAGGTAGGGGGGAGGGAAGCTGACCTTGCTGCAGCATCAAGAGTCTCTGACGCATTTCGGGAGGCTGTGGTTTCAGGTCTGAAAGAATTCAGCCTTGTTTTCAACCAGGTTTTATACAATTAACTTCCAAAATATCACCTTATAGCTCCATGTCCATTTGAAACTTGATATTGTTTAGTGGTTCAGCTTAGCACTATTCAGGGCTTTAGCCGTGCGCTTGGCGAATTAGCAGCACTCACCAGCAGAAGAGAGTTTCTCAGAAACGCAGCCACCCAGGCTCCTGACTGGCTCCACCTCTTGTCCGCCCACTCCCAGTTTCAGACATTTCGCATTCCAAAACTGGAAGTGTCTATGCAACATAAGGTCACATTATTGCACAACATGCTCTTTTCCTTCTAAGAGCCACTGCATCTTCAAAAGTACCTCAACTCTAACAGCAAGAGAGCTGTTTACAGTGAATTTCTATCTGAGTGGGAGTATTTTCTCCATGAATCCTATAACAAGGACGTGACATGTAGGACTCTTCCCTACATTTGGTAAAATTGTTACCGAGATGGCATTTATTCAATACTTCCACATCAGCATGCCTTCCCCTTTAAGCTGCCTTTTGAGAAATTGAGAATTCATTTTTACACTTCCTTAAAGTATTTCTGTGCTGGATAATTTTAGGACACACTAAACAGAACAACTTCTGCCTATCTTATATTTAGTACCAAGGCCTTTGCAATGCAGCCGTGAAATACAACTGATTGTCACCAATGTGGGTTTTGTCAATTGTTTTTTTCTTGCCAAACAGTGTGAATAACTGCTGTGATAATTCCTTCAATTAGTCTTCAAATCCTAACATGTGAATGAGAACTCCAGTTTCAATTACACTTGAAGAAAACCTTCCGCTTTAGCACAGGGGACTACAAGTGAGGTGGACTTTATTGTTTTTCTCAAAGGATCACACACAGGTGGAAATGGTGGAGATACTTTGTGTTATCTCTGAAACTGTGTTCAGCTTTTTGGTACAATTAAGTCTTTGCTGTTAGCATAGAAGGTCTATTTGGTGTTTCCTTGAATGCCAGCAACTTAAGTTGGTATCACCTAAACGCAACTGTTGACATACTTAAATAAAGAATTAATGACCAGTCTGTATGTGTCCCTTCTTCCTTCTATTCAGATCTGTCGCCTTTGTCTTCAGCACCACTGGGGCAGCTAAGCAGTGGGGAAGCAGAAGGGTTTGGGGCTGGGAGGGTTCCCAGCACCATCTGGTAAGAATGGGGATGCTGGCAGGATTAATGACTAAGGCAGTTCTAAAAAACCCTTCCTGATTTCTCAGTCAAGCAAGGTCTCCATAAGCTGTCAGTCCTATCCTCCCAGAAGGAAAAAGGTTCAGATTCAACAGTCAGCAGTCAGAAATCTAATTCCGGCTACTCAGTGAAAATTATGAGGGTCAAAACAAACCAGTGACAGAGTACGAGGGAATGGGAACTCGAGAGAATCCTATGAGAGGGGTAGAACAAGGGACAGAGGAGGATGCATTAGATATGCTGGCACCATGCTCTGCTCTAGGTAAAGGTAGCCCAGGATTTTCACTCTGAGTCACTTGTTTGGAAGATATGATTGAGAGTCAACTGCCCTTCATCCAGTGGAAGAGATACCTAAAATGCAGCTAATGGCTTGAAGTTACTTAGCTGCTGTTCAGTCTGTAAGCAAGGAAAAGGTTAGACAGTAATATTTAACCACAACTCCCATGCCTTTATGAGAAGCACAGGGGAAGCTGCCTGAAGGAAAGTCAGACATTGGCCACGCTGCTTCCTGTGTGCACCAGGTGAAAAAATCTGCACCTGCCTTCAGCCTCATGTTGATAGCGAGCTTCCTCTGGTGCAGCGCCTGTCACACAGTCCACTTTCTGGTACAGCCCATTTCCTCCTGGGGGACATTTCCCTCAGGGACAACAGGGGCTGGTACTCTGTGCGTGCCATCAGTCATGATCACGAAAACTGCCAGCTGGTCACCATGCAATATAACCAAAGTTTTAGTACTGTGACTAGAACTTGCTCCATGTGTCAGTGAGAACAGGAAGAAGAACTGATGAGAGAGAGCAAGACAGAGAAAAAGATTCAGAGAAGTCTGGAGACACAGTACCACAAGGAGAACCCGGCACCTACCACAAATATCGGTACTATTCAAACCATTAGTTTAAAAAGCAAAAGTGGTATTCATTCTTTTTTAATGTTCATCCATAAGAGGTCACTTTGTGATATGATGAACACCTTGGTGTCAGCAGCATTCCTCTCCCCTCTCATATGCTCAGCACCAGGTGTCCAGTCACCTATAGTAATGTCTCAGCCATTACCCAGCTGTCAGGGCAGGCATTAAAACGAGACGAGTGGAAGTCCTTCACCTTGATTGTGTGATCTTAGTCAATTTTACAATCACTTAAACATACTTTTTATTCCCCATTAATCTCAAATGGAGTCCAACAGTTTTACAGCCCCCACAGACATTTTTTATAACCTGTATAATATACACAAAGCTTTGGGAAACTGAGTTTAAACAGCAAAGACATAAGCTCACAAATGAACAAGGCTTCTCTGGTTTCCCAGGGTTTGGGGCCTCTAGTTTAGAATCTGTTTCACTTTGACATTGCTTTTTCAGTAGTTAATAGTCTTTTTCACACAAGTGACTATAACACAGTGTGGGACATGAAGACTGTCAAGGTGATCTGCCCACAGGAACTTCTTAAGCATAAAATTTTTGTACTGCCACTCATCATGAGAGGAGAGACATAATAGGCAGATGCAACTTAATGGCAGCTGAAACAATTTTAGCTCAGATCAGCTAATCAAAGGTCTTCTTCATGGAGTAAAGGGACTTAAAGGGAAGTATTTCATTCGGAGATTTCCATGGGAAAACAAAAAAATAAAAATAGCAATATGGAAATTTTCCAGTGGAAAACTTGTTCTTGTGGAAATTCCGCTTTCAATTGACAAATTGTTTTTATGGGAAATTCCTAAGCAGCTGTAGGCACAGCCCTCATGCTGAGAAGTTTAAAAGCAGCTCATGTTTGACCCATCACCCTCAGAATTCCCACATCAGAGGAACTGCAAAAGCAAAGCCCTCATCTTTCCTTTACTCTCAAGCATACCCTGCAGCACACAGTGGTCTCACTGCAGGCATGAGAGTATATTGGCTGCAGTGGCAGCATGCACGTGGTTACAGGTGGGGTGGTTGAAGGATTAATCTTTTAATGTCCCAAATCAAGACTAACTAGAGGCTCTTGTATGAACTGTCTCTAATGCTCTGAAAACTCTGATACTGGTAAAGCTGTCACTGACTCCGGCAACAGGTTTGCCTGAACTAGGGATTGCAGGCTTGGGAGAATCTTAAATGAAGCTTCTCACAGTGGACTGCATCAGGGAGACAGAACTTGGGGCTGACTTTTATGTGCGTATGTGAATGGTCACAAATCATGGATATAACTGTATCATTATTAACTGTTTTACACTGGCTTAAACCTGTCAATAAGAACTACACACTCTACAGCTACCATTACAGAGAGCAAGACAAACATTTTTAGCGAGCTCGCTAAGGGTCTTCTAAATTTGCAGGAGGAGCATTGAGTAAGTGTCTCCTTTACAGAGTGATATTAGGAAAGCATAAACCATTCATTATAATGCATCTTCTATCCACCACTTTAGCATGAATCATCATACTGTGTAAACAGGCTAGTAGTCATATTTATGGTACGGCTCAAAGTATCTCAGAAAGTCAGAGGAAGAAAAAAACTATTACAGGAGGCAGGCTTGTACAAAACCTCACAGTCCAGAAAGGTACTAGAAAGGTACTGAGCACCTAAATCATTCACCTAAATATTTGCAGTGATTTACAATGTTTCTGTACCAGACATGGACATTTCACACTAATGCATTTTTAACACAAAATAAAATTTAGAATCCTTCGAGTAAAAAAGCTAATTCTACTGACTGTACAGAAGTGGTCTTCACAATTTATTCTCAACAGTGAAACTCTCTCCCAACTGCCTTCTGCCCCATACAGCCTATTCAAGTGCAGAGAGGATCCAGCATACCCCAAATCGAGTTGGGCTGGAGGAGCTCAAGCGCAGTGGAGCTTTGGCAGGAGCGGGAGCCCCAGGATGCCATTGGAGGAGGCTGTCAGCAGCTGGCTGCCTGCCAGGGGCTGCGGGCTACAAGGTGAAGGAGTGGACAAAGGCCACTGCTCAGCTGCTACAGCAACCTTCAGCTATGCTGCTGTGCAACAGGAATGCACTCCCGGCCATGCTCGTGTTTCCACACGCTTCTTGGCTCTCTGCAACACCACATGCACACGCATGACACCGAGTTTGCACACACGGCCCCTGTCCGTACTGCTCACGAGGCCAGCGAGTTCCCCTCTAGCCCTCCCTACTGCTGCTCCACACGCAGGCAGCACAGCACCTAGAAGTGCTCACCAAGGCATGTTGCATGGCTGCGACAACCAGACACGCTGAGTTCTAATTGCAAGTAACTTGAATTCCAGAGATGGGCAAAAAAAATGCACTGTCTCTCCACCTGAAGGAATTAGTCTTTTCTGACATCACTGTAAATAAAATTGCAATGAAAACCTTATTACTGCAAGCTTTGTTACTGAAGTGACAAGAAGGGCATTTATCCTCAGAGCCAGATGCTCAAAGGAATACCCCCCATGGTAGACAGTGTAAGTATCCCGTATTTCCAGTATATAACAGAGCTACTTCTACCACACTGAAGCACATGTGATAAGGGAAGAGGGCCTGGGCCCTTCTCCATATTCTCTGCATACCTGTTATTATCACACAGCTGCTCTCAAGTCTACAGTTTCCTGTGCAGTACAAACTGCATACCACTTCCCCTACGGAAAAAAAAGGCCTTGCTTGTTCTTAATTGACGATGGAAATACTGTCATATTTTCCACTAGCCAAGCTCGAAACCATTACTGAATGAACCTTCATTAATTTTTCCACAACATTTTGCAGAAATGTCAGGAAACAGCTGCACCAGAATGATTAACTGTCCTTATCACTAGGGCTTCATTGGCCAACTTCAAATTATATAGGTTTTCTTCTTACAAAACTCTACATTCAGTGAATTTTTTTGTTATTCTTTAGTTGACTGTTTCAGTACAACGCTTTCTCTTCAAAAATATCTGATTGCACAGGTTCAGTGGTAGACAGACATTTTACGAACAGTGGAAGAATTTGTATAGTTTGGAGCTGCATACTTCTAGGAAAAGATTGCTTCCTGCAGATTGCTCAGCTGTGTCTTTCTTGGATCAAATTCAATGAAATTCACAACTTGCAGTCAGATTGTATTTGCCAGTCAGGCTGAATTCATTATACTGACATAAACTTCTCTTGCTGCATTTTCTTACTCCTTTCTTTTCCTGTCCTCCTCTTTTCCTTGTCCCTTCTCTCTCCCCACACTCTCTTTGTCACCTCTTTTTTGAGCTATACCATGTGTCAAAACTTATCATACAATGCCCTGTACATTTTCTGGCAAAAACAAGTGGAACAGTACACATCACCATCCCAAACATGCAAACGCTGAGATGCTAGAAGGCTTAGTACCAAATGAAAGTGCAGCCATCTGGAGGTAACTGCTAGTGTGGATCTGAGCTTCCCAACTGGCTGAAACTTTGCAGTCTCAGAACTTTTTAGCAAAGTGTCAGCGAGCAAGAGACTCCACTCACAAAGATTTGCACAGGGCACTGGACTGTAATTTTTCAAAAATGTAAATTCTTCAAATTTTGATAAGAACACAGCAAGGTTTATAGGATTGCTTTTAAAGACTGACATTGTAGCATAGTGTCTTGCTTATATTTTGAAATAATTCAGGGTTACTACAGCATGGTATTTAACAATAATTCTGCATATATGTCAGTGGCAGATTTAAAATTGCAATTGTTCACTCTATGTCTTAATTGAAGCTGTAAGCCTCAAATCTATAACCTCAAGGTATTTTTAGACAGAGGGAAATATAAATGCAAATAGGTATATACATGTCCTGGAAGTTACATAAAATTAATGCCATTAAGTGGGGGGTTCAGTGGTTCAGTGTTCATGCTGTTATGACCCCCTACCCCTAGCAAAAAGTAGGTTACTTGCAGAATTATAAAGAAATTAAACATAGAGAGGTTTATCCAGGTATTATAAAGAATCCTTCCTGCTGCCTGTATTTCAGGACCATTTGCATGTCTTGCTTTTTAAAAGTGTCTCTTGCACAGCAGCGTGCATTGCAGCACACCATCCCCTCACAGCTCTGCTCAGAGAGAGCCAGCCACTGATGCCCTCACCCTGTGCTGGGTCAACTCCTGAACTCCTGCATTGCCTTCAGCAGGTATATGGACACCTGGGAGCCCCTGGGCCAGGACGCTTAACACAGGATGCTCGCCGTGTTATTTAATCGGTGCAGTGCTGCCTATGAAAAAAAATAGCTCTGTTTTTCAATTACTCTACCAAGATATCTGCTTAGATGGCAGAAGTTGCAGTACACTATATTCTGCTTAAAATACGCATGAATATATATGGGTTCTATTTAGAAGGTATGAAATATTGCCAAAAACGCAGGTTTTTTAAGGATTCGGTTTTATAATATGCAACGCCAAATTTCTCCTTCACGATATCCTTATCTGTCTCTGCTCTAGTTTGAAAGCAGTAGCTCGCGGTGCCAGTGGATTTCAAGGACGGTGTCCTTCCAATAGGCGGGATGTCAGTGCACTGCCATCCGCGGCTGCACGGCCACATACTGGGGCGGGGGGGCGGGGGGGATGAAGTTGTTAGATTTCATTAAACAAGAGCTGATTTTTATGGCTTTTGGGGTTGGCTTTGGTTTTTTGGGGGTGGTGACACTGAAATAAACAGAAGACAAACGCCTCCCCGCAGGCGCACCCCGCCGCCAGCAGAAGGCTGCCGCAGAGCCCGAGGGGACGAGGGCTGGCGGGCGGCAGCTGCGCCAGGCGCGGGCTTTTCCTTCCCCATCCCGCCCCCCCCCGCCGGGGCCGCCGCAGCCGCCGCGCCCCCTGCCCCGCCAGCGCGGCCTTTCGTGCCCGGCAGCCGTGAGGCTGGAGAGCGAAGTGCCCATTTCTGCCTCCTCTGGACGTTTTCGAGTCTCATTCCCTAACCCCGCCCTCGCCACAGGCTGTCAGGGAACTGACGAATGGATCTGCTGACCAGCCACCCTGCTCGGCCGCCTCCGGGACGTGGAAGAAGAAACGTGTTTTGCCTCTCTCTGGCTACTAGCGGGACCAGAAGCAAGTGCTCTCACTTCCCCGAGTCTGCACATTTTGAGCTGAAACCTACAGGAAGATGCAGCCTCCTTCTGTTCACACTGTCGGCAATGAGCGGCAGGATCTAGGGGCAATGTCACAGCAAAAAGAGAGACCTTGAACTTGCTTCACCCTTTGCATAGTCATTTATATTTGGGCAAAGTGGATAACAGCTTCTTTAGCACCAGCGTAGTGGCATTTTATGCTCGCTCGGCATTCACTGTACCCAGGTATAAATAGCAAAAGGTTTCAGGCCGTAGAGAATCAGGACCAGTATCTTCAAAGGATTCTCAGCCAAAATAAAGCAGCTAATGCTCCACACCACAGCTTGTGCAGTCCTGCTCAGCAGCAGGAAAGGATGAAGGATGCCTGGGACTGCTGGTTTGGCAGCATTGCATGCTCTGGTCCTTGGAGAAAATGTGCCTTCCTACCACACGGTACCTGGTGGTGGAATCACACTGCAAGCTTTCACCTGCAAAGTGGGCAATAATAGGGTTCCATTTCTTAATGGGAGCCTTTTATTAGCTCATACAGCATATTTACTACCCTACCAATATTAAGTGCTTGCCTTAATATCCTTAGCACACTAAGTAGTGGTACATATCATCATAGTTACAATAACACTGGTTTGAACTACGTCAATTGAGAGCATCTATTCTAAAATTCAGTTGTTCCAAACAAAAAGTGAAGTGTGCCATTATTTGGCTGACACATTATCGGGGAGAGTTCTCAGTGTACAAGAGCACAGCAACAAGGGCCCAATGCACACAAGTGCCATTAAGTTACATGCTAACAAAACCTGAAAAATGTATGCTAAAACCCCATTTCAGAGGCTGGCCGCCATACTCTTGTGTACCAAAGTTCTCCGTTTTCCACTTAAACCCTGCCTGGTGAGTCAGGACATGGCCAGGTTTCCATACCGCAGCAGTGTTCCATTACTCCTCCTTATAAATTTCACACGCTGTTAATGCTTTCCAAACTGGCAGCAGAGCTCAGGGGTGCATGAGGACAATTTATTTTCCTGCTGAATTTTAAACAGAAATTCCGCAGGACCTCTGGCAGGGGTAACAGCCCTGCAGACAGCCATCAGTTCACACCCTCTCGCCCACCCAACTTTGATCCCATCAAAGCTGGCTGCGTGGAAGCATCTCCGCTGCTCCCAGAGACTGCAGAGGGGAAAGAGAACACAGATACCCACAACTTCCGTTGCAGGGACCTCGAGAGGGATCCATAAGAAGAGATGTCCCATATAGCACCATCCTGGACTGCAGAATATTTGGGATCAGTTCCAGGGTTGTGCAAAGGTTCAAGGGATTGTCCTTCTCAATTTAACCCCTTCTTTAACTGAATTCATAGATAGAATGAAATATAGATCCAACACTATTCCTGAAATATAGGTCCAACACATACTTCGGAAAAATCAGGTGGGGTTATCTCAAAATATGTTCTGTGTTTTCTTTGAACACCTTCTCCTGGGCTCATAATATCACAGAAGAATCTCCAGTGTCTTCCTTATACACCTAGCTCCTATGGCTAAAGATAAATATTGGATAATAATAATAAAAAAAGAAAGTCAATGAGAGAGATCAAACTTTTTCTTAACCTTTTACTCTTTCAACCTAGTCTTATTAAAATCTAAGGGCTAACAATTCTCTGACCATCAAGGATGTGCCTGTACAGAGAAGATGAGAGAAGAGGAGCTTCTCAGTGCTTCAGGTCTCCTACAGCAACAGAAGTAACTGTGTGTACTGCACACAGGCATAGTTTTTGAGACTGTCAATGTGAAAAACTGACCAACTTGTCACTACCAACCCAAATAAACATGGAGCTGCAATCAGTAGCTGAAAATGGACTTTTTCTTGACAAGGTAAATCGTCTTCTGAACTATCAGATGCCATACTAAGACCTCTGTTGGGGATCCACTAACTTTAAGCTATCTTGGGTTTTATTGCACACAACAACATTAGCATTTTCGTAACTGCAGATTCTATATGCCCAAGTGCTCAAGACTCAGAGGAAAAATTACACCTTGAACAGTACTGTCCATGGTGCATTTGAAATGGCAAGACTGTCAAGCAGAAATCACCAACTTAAATTTTAAGACAAAGTAAATAAAATCCCCAGACATTTCAGATACAAAAACCTCACCCACCATATCTTCTTGTATTTTTACAAGCACACTTTTCTGCTTGTTTAGTTCAAGAAGCGTGCTCCATGGATACTTGATACAAGAACTGTGTAAGAGAAGGGAAAGTGGCGAATATGTGGCCAAAGCAACGACATCACTTCCAAATGAACAAAAACCTGCCCCAAAAAAGAAATGTCTCTTATTTCAGCGAGAGCTGGCTTCAGTTGTAACAAAAGGACACATAATTAGCATATAAATGTGGGTGACTTCCACATGAAGCCTTTTGAGAATGAAAAACTGTGCTCTCAGACCCACTCCCTCAGCTCACACAAAAACACCCTTCCTTTGCTCTCCTACCTGGCTGCTGCCATCAAAGGTGCAAGTGAATAATGGTTCCAGTCAGAGCAATTTGGTTCACTACTCCAGCAAATATGGCTGTTGACTCTCTCTTCCACCTATTTGGAAAACAAATATTAAAGATTTGTGATCAATTCAGCCTGCTGTTCGATTTTATAACCTAATTGACATTATGTTGCTGGCTACATCAATACATGTAAAAACTTCAGAGATTCAGTCACAGTCCTTCTTGCTACCTTCAGAGCAATGTGGCACCAGCAATCAGTAGCTCTCCTGTGGTTTCCAGCTCTCTGTGGGCTAGAATACACATCAGCGAATATATGTCAAAGTGGAAACAATAGACATTCAAGGCCACTAGGTGCATACAGTGATGTATTTTCAAACATGATTTATACAAAAAACAGCCTAAACACAAAGCATAAAGTGTCTTTGTAGTCTCTTTACATTTACGCCTTGTCATTCCAAGTGTTCTGCCTAATTTGTCTAATTTTGAAAACATCATGCCCAAATCCTAACTTAAGAGTACATAATTTTTAATTAATGCAAATATTTTCCTGTTATTGAACCAAAGCAACGTGATTGTCTTTCTTCCTGCACCTTTCCCGTTGAGCACTGTGCTTTAAAAGAGAGATCTTCTCTAGGAATTCCCTTTCCCATATGATGCTAGTCTGTTTTAGAAAATAAGTTATTAGCATACTGTGAAAAACAGTCAGTATCCTTACATCTCTCTTTACATGTGACAGCACTCTGGGAAAGACCACAAAGAAAGCACTTTCTGCATGCAAAAACCTGCTGTAGACATGCGTGCAGGAGTGTATGTGCATCCGAGGCACAGAGCAACAGGAGATTTGTTCATTAATGTGTTAGACACGTTAGACAGCCGCAGGCTGCCCTGTTTACACCTGCAGGGAGTGGGTTATTGAACACCCCGAACTGGGGCATACAGACAAGGCACCAGGAACTGGAGACTCACATCTTATTCGTACACAGCAGAGCCGACTGAAACGCCCACCTTGTTAATACTGAGGCAACAAACCTTGAGTGATCTCCTAGAGACAACACACTCCAACAGGCCTGGCTGTTCTGGGTTTGCAAGACCAGTGTGAACACACAGACAACTGCAGCATGCATTTTGCTCAGGGCACTTTCTTTCAGGCTTCCCTGCGTCCTTGAATGCCCACATATGAGATTCCAGGTGATGTGACAGCAATAGGCAACAGGTGTGAGCATCCCAGGTGGATGTGCTCCTACACAGGGGGAAGCACCCCAGGGGTGCACAGGGTCCCAGCAAGAAGAGCAGCTCATGTCACCCCTTCTCCTGCTCTTCTGCCCTGGCTGTGTCACTGGGCCCTGGCTGGCTACCATTTCAGGTGATCAGGTCACCACAGCAGAAGGTATGTGCTCTTCAAGGGTTTACACAAGTCACAGCAGAGGAGCATGCCAGAGGACTTGGACAGGAAAATCTCAACCTTAGCACACCAAACTTGCAGATCTATGCCTGTGGCCTGACCATACCATACCCTGAATCCAACAGCAAACTTCCCTCTGCTTCCAGCGAGTGCCACAGCTGCCCATGCTGCCTCTTTCACAGGGATAGATAGCCTGTCCTCTGTGGGGTGGGTGACACATGGGACTTCCACTGCTAGCAGAGCACAGATGTGAGCTGGTGGAAGCAGGGTGCCAAAAGGTGAGAGGTAAAGCAGGCCTGGATCCAGCTGGCAATAAAATGGATATGCTTATGCTTTTTTTCCCTGCCATGTTTGCTACCAGCAACAAAAACAAATAACAAATGATAATGTGTTACTGACCAGCAGGGTCAACAGCAGTCTATACAGGCATCTGAGTATATAAAATAACATATGCTCTGACTGCAGCCCCTGGTGCTTTATCACACCAACCTATAGCTTTCTAGGAAATTATCTGGGTGTGAAGCCAGGAACCACTTTTGAACCTTTGAACAGACAGGGCCCAATATGGTTTTAATCTGTTGGTGAAACCTTGGCACGGCTCTACTCAAAGGCAAAACTCTGTATTTAGCAGGGATAGCATTTCAGTCGCTACTTTTACAACTGACCTGAAAAATGCCCCAGCCAAAAAAAAAGCAAAGCAAAGCAATAAAGAAGTCATGAATCCTTGTTCTCCCATCCTTCAGTAGGACCTAGGGGTGCTCTGGATTGTAGCATCCTCTCCCTGGTGTGGCATGGATACCTTCCAGCCCTAAAGCAGATCCCCCTGTGCTTCCACAGGTCTAACTGGATTTAGTGATGCTGGCTAGAGTTGCACATGGTTATTTTTAATTAATATGTATCATGAACTTGGTTTATCCAATCTGCAACCTAAAGACATGGGTCATTATTCTCATTTACACTCAATCCTCTCTGTAGCACCCTGGCAGAAGCAGGGGAGACTTTCATGAAAAGAGAATAAAGCCATAAGTGAAAGATGTCGTTTATGGAACAAAATCACACTTCTGCTGCTACAGCTTCATAGAGAGTGTTTAAATTGAAATCCATGAGGAACACTATATTCTATTTTCCCCTAATTTATTTTAGCTCAAAACTGATGGGATCCAATATGTTCCCTCTTGCTGTGGTAATCTCACTGTCTTCAGCATGGTTCCTCAAAGAATACTCTAGCCTCTGATCCATTCAGCGCAGGCTAGATCAGTTTCTGAGTATTTAAGAAGCTTAATCATTACTTACAAGGAGGTAAAATATTATCCAAAGCAAGAATCTGGTTAAGGACAGTAGGGTTTTGTCCTAGCAGTACTATTGCATCTCCTTACTAAGCTACCATCTCTCAGCAGCACTGGTTCTAGCAAACAGGACAAGGTCTGAAAGAACAGCAAACCTACAGAGTCTCTAACCCTGTAGCACACATAATGCATGTGTCATCAAACAGGATTTTGCTGCCTAATTAAAGCTCCCAGAGTTATTGTTTTGATAGTAAAACCGGGAACTTCTAATTTGCTTTTATCACCGCATCAGTAAAAATTTGAGGGATCCTTTGTTTCTTTGCAGCAGAAGTAAACGAGTGTGCCTCCAATGCCTGCCCCCCAAAGTCAGACAGCAAAGCAATCACCGCTGCTGAGCATTTTCTAGTATTTCTAGTATTTCTAGAATTGCTAGGTCTCTTCTTACAACTAACAAATGATTGGAGAAATGAAAATTACCTCAAGTTGCATCAGAGGAGGTTTAGATTGGATATCAGGAAAAACTTCTTTATGGAAAGAGTTGTCGAGCATTGGAACAGGCTGCCCAGGGCAGTGGTTGAGTCACCATCCCTGGAGGTATCTAAAAGACATGCAGATGTGGCACTTGGGGACAAGGCTTAGTTGTGGACTTGGCAGTGCTGCGTTAACAGTCGGACTTCCAACCTAAATTATTCTGTGATTCTATTTGGTTGTACCTGGTCATGACTCTCCTAATCTGCTGCAGTTGTTTGCCAGCCGCTGGGACTGTGAATAGACAAGCTCATCAGAAGGGAAATGAGAGTATGAAAATCACGGCATGTCTCACTGCTGGGAAGAGTTTTTTTCGATTTGAACTTTGTATCTCAGACGCTCAGGGAATAGCCTTTTACACGGAACCTGGAAACACAGGCAGAAGTGCTCTGATAATGACTCTTACACCATCTGCTTTTGAAAGACTGCTAGCAGCCCTGGCAACCTCTGCAATCATTTTTTAGTCATAAAACTACACCTTCAGTGGTGAAACAAAAATGTAACAGAGACATCAGCACCATTTGACCATAAGAATTAATTAATTTAATGGATCAACAGCAAAGACTTTGCTTTATATTACTTCTTACATATTTGTTAAACTGACACTGTAGGGTCAGTTGAGGGTAGGGGGTTGACAGGGAGATTCCTGTGCACCTTCCAAAGCAAAAAAAGTCAGAAATCTCATGTGTATTTTAATCAGACACTAAAATTTTAGGAAAGTAATTATCCGAAGATTCTGAAATAGTATAGTAAACAGGTGAAATTGCTTCAAGAGTACAAAGGGCAAATAATGTCATGCCTGTGTTACTCCTTAACTGGCGTGCAGCAGATAGCATTCCAGCACAGACTCTAACTTACCATGGTTTGGGAATTTACCTAAACCCTCACTTTGACCAGGTCTGTAAGATACCATTAAATTGCAGCCAGGTTCCGGGATTATGTAGAATAATTCGTACTAAAGAAGAGACAGGCAATATGGGTAGAAAAATGTGCACACTTCTGCAGTGCATCAAAAACAAATTCATGGCTGGTAACTCAAAACAGTGGGGCTATATGCAAATCTCCCACTGCAAACCATCTTGCATGAGTTCTCTCTTTATAGATGTTTTCTTCCTTAATGCAAAGAATTGGTCATAAAAGTTTCTGTACTGTAATATGTAGAGAGTGTAAAACCAGTCAGTGCAGATTTTCTAATATTAATTTTTTTAAATTTCTAATTTTTCTCTTTTTGCTCCTTTTCTCCTTTTCAAACACAGAAGGTCCATAGAACTCTGTGAATTATCGTCTATAATGGGAGAAATAAGAAGTCTAAAATTGGCTTGATTGCAGCTATGATGCATTAAGCTCCAGGCATCAATCTGAATCGCAGCACTTTTTCTCCAAATGGGCAATATTTTACAGTTACCGCTCTCTAAACAAAACACAATTTATTATACACACAATTTGATAGCTATGGTGGCTAAGACTAGAAGCAAAAAAGTCTTCTGACATGAGGAAGGTAAAAGCAATGTCATACTTTAAATTGAGCTCATATGATCAATGCCAGAAGACAATCATCTGTGAAATGATGTTCACGCTCTGATCAAATGCAATCATACCATATGCAATTGAATTTGGAAAAAGTGGAAGAAAATTATTCCCATTAGTTTACTGGAGTTCTTAATGTGTTCACACAAATCATCATCTAATAGATGAATTAAAATACTTAAAGCAACTCTACCTTTGCCCTCTTAATTCCAGGTCATTCTGGCAGCTCCCAATACTGCAGAAATAAGTTTTCCTACAACTAGTTTGATGAAATTAATGGATCAAATCTTGAACTACTTCCAAAGTAAAAGGTATATAATTTATTTTTTTAATCAAATGTCTCTGTGCTGTAAACATTTTTGTCTTCATTACTAAAAGAGCAAGAGATTTGAAGCCCACTTTATTTTTCAGTATATATGCGCTTTTTTCCCCCCACAATTTCTTCAATAGGAGTGTGATAGCCCATTTAAATTTGTTTTATAGACAGCTTTTCTTCGTTTTGGTATCCCGCTAACACCATGTTGCAGATCTTAATGCAAAGAGCACCAAGAAATCTTTGTAAAATTCCAGTTTGTTCAAATTTGTACATGCATAAATTTATGTGCATACATATGTGTTTATAAATATATGTATATATCCATATGTGCATAGTATACATATTATATGAATAAAAATAGACATATTTACTAATGCATGTGTGTTAGTAGAGGTGTTTTTATTGTCTCTCAGGCTCTGCAATCCAAACAAAATTTAACTAAAAGGAACATCTCCTGTGAACTCTGTTTACTTGACACATAGGCGATTGACTTCATTAAAACCAAGAACATAATTTCTTCTTGGGAACCTCTCTACTTTATCTCCATTATCTTCAGAGCCCAATCTGCACTGGAGCTTATTTTGCTGCCACCACCGGAACTACGATTTTGGGTTACTTTTTTTTCACTTCAGCCAGGAGCTAAATTAGCAAGAGCACATCCCCCTAAGTATAGGTCCATAACCTCACTGCAAATAACGGCTTAGACACTGCCAGCTGAGACCAGCACCCTCACTAACCAGGCTTGATGCTTTTAGACAATGGTCAAGCTGACAATTGACACAGTGTCCTCAAACACACGTTGCTCAACCCATTTGCCTAGACTCCTGCTGCCAAGAGGCTGTTTGTGCAGGCAGCTGGCAGGAAGATGGGAGTACATCTGGCGATCCTCTGAGAGTGGGCAGGGAAAATGAAAACATCAGATCTCAGCCAAGCCCAAGATAGGATTCTAGGTAAAGCTCATGCTCTATGGGATCCAAGCAGTCTTTGGCAAAATCATCACGAGGAACCTCCCACACCAAGTGGCCTTGGCTTCCATTCTCTCTTTGAATGACTACCCTGCTATGACACCCATGCATTGAAGAAAACCAATGCAGCAAGGTGCACAACAAGGAAATTGAGGGAGAGACACTAAGTGGCCATTAAGGCCACTAAGCAGGCAGGCTGCAATGTGGCAGGTATCCCACTAGACCATGGCAATCACTTGAGCTGTTAAAACTATCACCATCTCCATGGAAAGACCATTGCAAGATCAAGCCCATGGCAGAGTAATGGCCGTAGTGCTGAACAGTCTCAGCAGTAGGTGTCAGCTAACTTGTCCCTGAGAAAATGGCAACTGGTCAGCCATGCAGGATACCAGGAGGGAAGTGTGATGCCTATGAGCAACAGAAATTTGTCAGCAGGAAAAATAATCTAAGGACTTAGGGTCTGTTTACAGAGTTTTGGTACCTGCAAAATCTAAGCTAAAGTTCCCTATAAAATAAAACAACAGCTCAGTGAGTCTGGTGTTAATTAAAAGTATATAGACTTCACTCAAGGCACTCTGAATTCAGACCAGATAAGCTGAGATCAGTCTCGGTCGGTTGCAGAGACAGCTCGTACAGCACAGGATTATGCAACTCTTGTTGCACGTTGGTAGTCCCAGTGTAACACCATCACTGGCAGCTGATAATTTGTCTTGAAAATCTGAACAGGCCACCAAACCACGTCTGAGCACACACTTTTATAGCACTTCTGCTGCACATCATGTGACCTCTCCACAAGGAAACAAGTGCTCTACCTCACTATCCCTAGTTATTGCCACATCTAGAGAGACTGTTTAAAGTGTCCTCCCTCCCAATCCCTCCACTCTGGTCCTCCAGGTCTTAAGACTACCAAGAGAAAGGCAGTAGTGAAGCCTTTGGTCTTCCTCAGTGAGGCAAGATCCCTCTGCACTGATGCCACTCTGCTCTTGGTGTGTGCTCAGTTAAGTCAGTAATTTGTCATGAGCGTGGGCCCTATCCATACATGGCAGGCTGGAGGAGGAATGACCTCAAACTCCGCTTCTAATCCAGGGGGCGTTGCCAAAGCACAGTGTTTGAGTTTGATGCATGAAGCGCAGAGATATTTTCAGCTACTGAATCACACTTTTGGCTCCACAGCTAACTTGAACTCGTCCTTAGTTTTGTTTGCAATTTTTTGTGTTCTGCGATCACCATTGACTCTCAGAAAAAGAAAAATAGGTGGTGTTTCAATAAAAACAAACCTACATAATCATAAATGTGAAGATTTTTTAAAAAAATCTATTTTATTTGAAAAACTTCTATTTTATTGCATGTGTGCAGGAGAGGAGTTAAACAAATTACTAATAGATTATGGTGCATCACCAATGTCTGGCTTCTTTATTTCACGTTCCAAATATACACTACTAAATGCTGCCAGTGAATGTTTTCTAATGATTTTTGTGTCCAGCACAAGAATGAAACAGTTTGAAAAACAAGGCAGTGTAACAGCAGTTACCTTGGACATAGCTACACAAGAGCTCTTAGCTATATATTCCTATAGCTGAAGCAAAAATATTTTGCTGTACTTGCCCCGTGAAACCATATTCACTTGACCACAACTCACAACTATAATTTGAAACTGGCAGTAATGAAAAACCAAAACCTCATTTTACAATACAAAGGGCGTAAGTCTTAATTGGCTTATCCTGCCCATTACAACTGCATCACCTCTCTGTCACTGCAGCCTGAGTCTCCTCTCACTGATTTGGGAGGAAAGCTCTGGCAGAGAAATTATGCAACCTCATTCACAGCTAAGCAAGTCATTTAAGCATATGCTTAATTCCATCTCTAATCAGTAAAGTCAATTCAGCAAAGCAAAGCATGTGCTCAAGTCAAAAGTGAATACATAGTGTGCATCTTTTTGAATATGGGTTTTTCACAGAGTGAGGATGTTGCACAAAACTTCCCTTGAGTTCCTTTGGAACTCAACAGGCTGGGAGAAGGTAGAATTCAGCTGTTTATCAAACTGTCACTCATGCATGTAAAGTACTAGTCTTTTTAACTCATCCACAGATCAGTTAAGCAAAAACAAATTTTAAGAAAAGCCGTGGGACATATCCTTTGAGTGGACACAGATATATATACACATACTACCCGTGGACTGCAGGGACCACAAAGGCAGGAGTCAACACAAAAAAAATGAGATAAAAAGGTACCATAGAAAATTCTGTACATCCAGAATTGTTGATGAGCCTCACTGAGCCTTTTCACAGATGGGATTGGGAGCTTTTCTTATCTACGGGAAGAAGAGTGAAAAATAATGGGCATTTTGACTCTTCATTTACATTTCCCTTATGTGGCAACGAGGAAAGAGTGGGGATAATAAACACACTACTTTGCTACGGAATGTGGCTGTTCCCTTGATGGACTGAAGTAACAGGGCAGCCTCTAACATCATCTGAAACCTCTTCTTTTCCTTTAAATTTCCTTTAGTCTTAGCAAGCAATACTAATGTACCAGAGACGACTTCCAGCCAAGCACAGATCCCCAGGAGCATTCCTCAACTGCAGACAAGTGGGAAAGGAAAAGCCTGTTGCAAAGAGCAGGGCTGGAGTAATGGGGAATTTATGCCCAGCAGCAGGCTGCACCATTTGCCTGCCTTTGCCCTTCTCCCCAGATGAAGGAGCCTTATCTACCTTTGCAGATATCAGAATCAATTACAAACACCATGGGGCTGCCCTAAATTATGCTCTGCTGCCCGAGGCTGCTTTCTGCTAAGCTCCCAACCGAGTCCCCATAGATAAAGGCTGTGGGGAATGTGGGGAAGGGAGCGCTGAGGGCCAGGCTCTACCTGTTCTTCAGCTCCTCCAGCTGCTGTCAATGCACTGACTTGTTCTCTGTTTGAGATCGCAATCTGTCCCTGCCCCAAAGGTGCTGCAAACTGTAGAATATAAATGTTTTCAGAAATTAAACAACTCCAGAAAAATACACATTATGCAAACATCTTCTCTCTTCCCAGATGACACAACATGGAGCACCAAGCACAAACAAAAATGGACCAAACAGAGCACAGAGGCATTGTGGAAAAAAACTCATTTAGTGAAGGGCTTTGCTGCTCTCTTTACAGCCATTAGTACAGTGATAATGCTGAACTGGCTGGTCAGCCACAAAAATTCAATAAATTGAGACACAGAAGAGACAACTGAAAGCAAGGAGACAAACAGCAAAAATAAGTGAGACAACAGATGGAAAGCAGAAATGCAGAGCCTAAACTGCAGCTGTAATTTTGCTGGTAACAGTCACATTTAAGAGTAGTTCAGTTTGCTTTCCAGTTTTAGAGAGGAAAAAAGCTTTCTTATTAAAAAACCCCAGCTTGTTAGCCAAACTGCTGTGGGATTTCCCCAGATATTTTGTGGGACAGGAAAATTATTTTTCTCCAAGCCCAGGAATGCAGAAACACTTCTAAGAAAGGGCAAAATTCTGACAACCCTCTGGTTTTGTCCTAGTGCTGTTGGGAGGGGAGAGGAAGGTCACATCAATAAAATCTATAGCCACAAGTGAAAGAGCTGTGTTTTAGTTGCTGCTGGCCAGGGCTCAGTCCCTGGCACTGTTCAGAGCTTTCCCATGGTAGCACAACTTCCTTAGTCTTTCTCCTTTACTAGCATGACTGTTACAATTAGGCAGGAAGAGGGTAGTTATTGTTGTAGCAATGTTTTTGTAGGTTTATTTGGCAGCTTTTCTAGCAGGATTTTAGTATAGTTTTGATAACATGCAAGTATGGGAAAGAAGGATTTCCACACTGGCCAAAGAAACAGTTGTGGCAAGACTACCTATTTTTAACATGGTTTATTCCTAGCACTATTTCAGACACAGTATTTTCTCTCCCATCTGTTGACACAGTTGTTTTGTTTCTCTAAAGACATAGTTGTCTGTCTCTTGGAGAAAAAAATGAACACCAACACCATGAATAGTTGCAGAGAAAAACATGAGACCGAAATCCAATCAAACAGCGATCTGGTCAAAAGGTAACGCTGGCAAAGCTTCATGACTGAAATGCTGAGCAGTTCTTCAGATGCCCCTTAAAATTTACATCAGGTATTTTAAGAGTGACTGTGAATCTTTAAAATTTAGACCTGGTATACTCAACAGCTAACTCATTTGGTTTATTGTTCTAAGGAGTCTGACTGCAAAGCTGCTGTTGGACCAATGTACCAGTCTGTTCAGGAGGAATGCAGACACAGAGTAAGGGGCAAACATTTTCTTTAATAAAGGAAGGATAACGTAATGAGAGCACCAAGGGGAGAAACATAAACTGATAAAAATTAAACTGGTAAAACAGGACAAAACATTAAGCAATCCTTCTAACATCTGGGTTGCCAGGCTGTTTTCTCTGATTTTAATGGTAATTTTTTTTGCCTTGTTGGACTGCTGGAGTTTATGGTTATGATCTCCCATGCAATCTGAAAACCTTATCTCCTCTCAAAGGCATTTCAGGCAGCTTGAGCGTTTGGAGGTGGAAGCAAATAAAACTGAAGCATGGCTAAGGTAGGACCTCTGCAGATCACTAAAGCACCTCTGTTCTTGTAGGACAGCCTATTTGCTGGAAAAGCTGCAATATGAAAACCTGATATATTAAAGGTCAAGACTCCAATACAGAGCAGACTCATCTGTATAGTGTTTTAATTTCTTTTTATGCCAAGAGGTGCCTAGGGTTCTGAAGAGGTGACAGGAAGATAAATCATGCATGACAAACTGGAACAGAAGACAAGGCTGTATCCAGAATAGGATAGCTCTGCTGGTGCAGCTGTCCTAGCACACTGTACTGACAGCATTCCCAGCACAGCCTTCATTTGTACCAGCAAAATTATGTTACTTGCTGGCACAGCTTTTTCCTGAGGTCCCTATTCCCTCATCCAACACACTAAAACTGTTTCAGTAAAAGTAAAGGTTTGTTCTAAGGGTATTCACAGTGAGAGCTTTTGTGTGTGTTAGAGATCAAGTCAAGGATCATGCCTCTTTTACACCTTTGGCCAAGCAGAGACAGCAAAAATCTGTAAAATAGGCATGTTCTTCATTTGACTGGAGTAAGAAGTCCTTTGTAAAGACTTCAATACTGGCTTCCACCCCTACAGGGAATCTTACCTTCTCATGTGCTTTTGCAGAAATGCAGAGATAAAACATCTCACCACACGTGTCCCTATCATAAAGATTTTAGTATTTCCACAAGCAAAAGAAGTTTCCAGCACTCCTATGACTGACCCCAGCTCCTGCTCCACCCCTGTTCTGTAGAAGGCTCACCCACCTGGCCCTGCCCACATCAGCAAGGCTGAGTCCAGGCTAAGCGCCCTTCCCCAGAAGCACAGGAAGGGGGAAGCAGACAGTGGGTGCAGCTTGGTGCTGCTGTCTGCTGCAGGCACAGCCTTCTCCCAGGATGGAGAAGGGAGAACCATGATGTACAGCGACATGGGGGAAAATTATGCCAAACCAAGTGCTTGGTACTATGTGGGCAGTTTAAGAAAACCACCAAATTCACCAAGATGATGAAAACCACAACCGACTTAAGATGTATTTTAAAAACAATTTTATTAGAAAGCTTTCAGGAGCTGTGTGAAATGTTATTTTCCAGGTGTTCCATATGGTATGACCTACTGGTCACAATCATTGAAGTGATTTAAGACTTTAAGACTGTTGTTTGCGATTCTCGTAAGTGAATGGGCAGTGACTTTAACATGTCTTTGAAGAAATTAGGACCAGCAAAGGATCTGGCAGCATATTCATACATGGTTTTCTGCCTGTTAAAAGGGCTTATCTGCTTACCTGCCTTTGGTTTGACAATGTCTACAGCTGTGGTCAGTGGCCACCCAGTATTACCTAATTTTTTTACAAAACATACAGTACCTATTTCTGGAAGGCTGAACTTACTCCAGGCTACTATGGTTTCCATAGACAGGAAGCTTGAAGGTTTGGGATTAAAACAGTGGGAGGTTGAGAAGAAAATTGAGGACCTGGAAATAACAACTGATAGTCCTGATGCAATCATCGCTGAGAACACTGCAGCTCTGAAAAATGTGATCAACGGCCTGGAGAATAATCTCAGATAAAACGCCACGTTTTGGAGGCCAGTGGAAAGCTCCTGCAAGGACAGTTACAAGACAGGTTCTGGTACACTTTTCTATGTGAGTTTCAAGAATTTCTCCTCAGTATCATGTAGGAAAACACGATATAAAAGTTTGCAGCTATCCAAGCTACCCCGGCATATCTCATTTAAAAGAAAATTATTTTTGGCTAAGAGCTATGACAGCACATCTTCCTCTAGCTATGGAAGCTGAAGGTCCTTCTGCCCCCACTTGTTCCATGCTGGCTGAAGGCTCACATTTCCTACCTCATTCATTGTGAGCCCTCCACTGATCTTCAACCAAAGCCAACCCAGATGACTTTGCCTGGAGTAAGAACCAGCACTTCTGACAAGTAGGGTGGTGAGGTAGTAATCTCCAGCCTGTAAGCAACAACGATCCATGGGCAGAGGGTCATCTTTAACCTGTGCAGTCATTTGCAGATCCTGTCCACTATCTGAGATCTGAAGCATAGATGAAGAGTTTTAAAAAAGGCAAGATGGAAAGTTTAATTTGCTGTATCACTAAAGTATTAACTGAAGAAATAAGCTTACCAGGCACGCTACTGAATTTAAAGCATTAAGTAAAAATTATCTGTTATGTGGTACTTGAGAGAAGATTCATTACTTCAGAGCAGACACACAGGTTTTATCCTGAATTTTCAGAGTTCATGAATGTTGTTGAAGACAAAATACTCCTCTTGAATATCCTTTTGTGATAGTCAAGACAAGAAAGTCAGAATAAAATACAAATTCCAAATAGTGTACTAAACCAACCCCTCTCTAAATTGCCTTTTTTTTTACTATGTGCAGAAAACTCATTGAAAAGCAATATATTTTAAAGAAAAAAAATTTTAACCTTTGAAACACAAACGATAATGCAGGTGAGCAGAGCCTCCACTAAATTTGATGCCTGTGTTCCAAAAGCCAGGTGCCAGCTCAGATGGATACCATAACACTAAATGGCAGAAAGAGACCGGCTGACATAAAGAGACTGGCAGGGATTAGCTAAACCTGGTTTCTGAGGATGTTTCATATTAACATATGGTATCTTCAAGGCCTGGTTGCCCCAGGAACCAGACAAATGGAAAAACAGGTTCTTAGGCTATCTTTGCTTTCTCTGCTGCGTTCAGCTGAGCTTTGGTGCAGCTGCAAGAAAAAGACTAAAGAGTATAAGGTGGCAATTTCACCGAGACTCATTCCCTTAAACCCTCAAGGTTTAATTTTATCTTAGGGCTCCTGCTCAAAAATTAGTAAAACCAGAAACATGGTGAGAGGCCACTGTGACTGTAGAAGCTCCAACCAAGGAAAAACTGCCCTAGGAAAGGAGACAAGAAAAGTGCACGGGACTTAAAAATGCTTTTGGATAACAGACTCAACACATTAGGCCCAAAAAAATGTTTCTACCAGGAAAAGATAATGCCACTACTAAGAAATATAAGAAATCAAGCTAAAGGCTCTCATGAAGGACAGAAGACACAACAAACCTTTGTGATCACTCAGAAACTCAGATACAATGAATGGTTAATAAAAGTGATAAAGCAGGAAAAAAAGGACAAAACAGATCCCTACTGAATTCTACATCTCCAAAGAATTAGTCAAGTTCCCACTTGAGCATTTCCAGAGATTAATACCATCAATTCTGATTCAGGAAGTTACAACAGATATATTAAAATTCAGTCAATTATGTCCCAAACCATTATTGCACAATTCTAGAACCTTTGTGACCACCAGAAACCACTTAAATGACAAAAGAGCAAACACTCAAAGAAAATAAGCTATTTTTTTCTGTCGGGACTACTTCATGGGAGACAAGCAGAATTACGAGATCCCAGGAAGAGGCTCCAGGCAGAGCCTGATGAACACTGCATGACCTTAGGACGGGTAAAGCACTTCTCACCGCTTCTCTAAGGATTGCTTATTAATACACCAATCCTGAAGTAGTTTCAAATGTGATTAAAAGAGGATAAGTAAATGGAGTCAGAATTAACTTTGCTGGGGCTACTCCATTTCTTTCATTCTGACAAGTCAAAGAAATTCTTAACTTGAACTGCAGATGTAGGTTTTGGCACCTATGTTCCAATGCTTTTCATACCATTTCATTACAGCTAGTCCTGGCAATGAGCAATGAAGTCCTCAGTGGGTTTGCAGATCATCACAGCAACATGATTAGAAAATTTGATCCAAATATCGTAAAAGTCAGTGGAACTTGGATTGAGACCAAAGAGCAATGCTCTTCCCTGCTAGGGGTGATTAGCCATACAACATGTTGCTTCTGTGGATGAAAGTGAATCTTTGACCATGCACCAATTTTAATTACTTAAAAAAAGAGCCTGCTTTTGAACAATGTAGTGACATGAAAGAAAACATAACCTGGCACAGAGAAAACAGGTCTTCAGTTAATAATTCCACTGACTACAGTCCCTCTGAGTAAGACTATCACACTATTACCTAAGTGTATGCACATACATACGTACACATGCATGCACCAGCTTACTGATCTGTAGCTCCTCTAAACCCTTCCCTGGGAACCTGCACTAGGACAGACACTTGTAGCAGGAGAGATGTCGTTCATGTTGTCATGGGGATACAGATTGTATCTCACCTCCCATGTGAGATTATTCTCTAAAGTTTTATACATTTTCTATCTTTAAAATATGGAGACATTTCTGCAGGAAAAAAAGTATAATTCTAAGGAAGTAAACAAAATGTTTTAAGTACAGTCTAAATATTTATGAGACATTTTATTTTTAATACCAATTTCCAGAGATTATCCATAAACACAAACACACTATTGAATTAATGTAATAATTATCTGGCATTTTACATCTGCAATAAAAGTAAAGCAATATTGGTCATATTTCTATCTTACATGATGTTCTTAGTGCAGAGGGCTTTTTTGCCAACAGAGCTGTAATAATTCACACCAACTGAAAGAACAAGTCAGTCTGACTAGAGTTGAATCTGAAGAGAACAAAAATCACAGAAACATTTGGGATGGAAGCCACCTCTAAATGGGCCATCCTAGGTCACCTATAATAGTCACTTGTCTAGTCTAGCCATGACCGACTCCACACCCTCCCATGGCAGTTTGCTCCACTGACCTAAATGTTGCACAGTAGTAACCCCTTTCCAATATCGAGCTGTCTAGCAAAGTACTCCCTGCTGTAGCCTAACCACAGTATTTCCCCCCACTTTTCTCCTCAGCAGCATATGAAAATATCTTGTCTTGTTCATTCCAGCCCTTGAAGATACATATGTACACCTAAAGCTCTCGCCTAGGCTCTCTCCAAGACCCAATGTACCTAGATTTCTTCTCTCAAATACACTTTCAGCTCGACTTTAGAGTTTTCCATCTTCATGAAGAGCCCTGTGAATTGAGATTGCCCTTTGGCTCTTTGATTTTGTGGGCTGAAGAGGATTTTAAATATTTGCACCAAGTCTACTTAGGAATTTAATTTATGAGGCTTGAAGTTCCAAATATGTCCTTGCACGACTCCCTGCTTTATAGTGGCATTTGTTCTTTCAAATTTAATATTGTTCTCCCATGAGGTACCTCAAGAAAATCCCACGTACAAGATCAATACTCACATTAATGAGATAGCTGGAATTTAATACCGCTCTTCTTCAGGATGTGCCCTGTAATTCCACAGAACTTCCACCCAAACATGAACAAAGCGTTACCCCCCTGCAGAAACTTATGTCACCTCCATTAGGGATTGCTCAGAGTGAAGCCACATCAGCACCAAGATCACCCGAACATTTACACAGAACTTCTGGAGGCTGTTAAGGCCACACTAAATTCCAGTAGCAGAAACCTAAAAGCTACTTCTGATATGCCTGGTCTGCAATCATGACCCATATACTTAGATTTTTAAATAAACACCCTTCACCTGATATGTGTGACACACCTGTGCTCCCAGCGCAGAGGAGGTCCAGGGGCACAGGAGAAGCTGGTGGCCTCCTCATGCTTACAGAGACAGTCTTTGGCTGAGCTGCCTGGAGTCACACACTGTGTGTGCAAGGCACGTGCCACCAAACATCCACCTGTCCCAACTCTGCCAGTGCCTAACACAGATCCCTCCGAGTGATGTCTGAGCAACCCATAAAGACAGACTGGGGTGGTCAAGTTCTCCATCTGTGACAGAAAATCTGCACTGGTTTTGATACCTGAGACAAGGCAGTTTCCACCACTGTGGATTTAAAACACAGTATTCATTTGGTGTATCACTGTGTGTCATGGTATCTGCGACTTATAATTAATTAGTTGCCTGTAACATAAAACAAGTCCATGTTTCCAGTAAAAATACATGCCAAAAGAAAGTGCTAAAGACCCATGAAGAGGAGACTTATTTTTCCTCTGTTTTGACACAAAGATTGGCAGAGCGTATCTGAACGGCTCTGCTCCACCGTTGCTTCAAAGGGCTGCAATGTAAGACTCACCCAACTTGTTTTCAGAATCAATACATGGACGGTTTGGGTTTCTTAGTTTTTCACTGTTTCAACAAAGAGAGGACACCACTGCTGGGACTGCCTTTGCCTAGTGCCAGCATGAGAAGCTGAAAACAGATTACAATAGCAGTCAATTTCTATATTAAAGAGAGAGCTGTAAGAGAGAGTAAAGTCTGATACAAACAGACAAGCATTATGTTTTCCAACATGCAGCTCACAAGACAAGCTTATTGACCATGAAATGAATTATATAACCCAACTTGTATTATGTCATCTGAGACCTTGGTTTGGCCACTACCTTTGATATATATATATATGATATATATATAATATATATACTTATTTTCCCCAGACAACTGTCAAGTTACATTCCTTCTATAACACTGCTGCAGTGCTAACCTGAAGCATAATGACTGTGCTCATTATAGGGTTATTATGAGTTCTGAGATGAAGAGCTGTCAATAATTAAATTTTCTCCATCTAAGGTAAAACATTGTCTTTTTTGCAAAGGGAATCCCAGTTTTATCTGTTTGGAACATTAATTACAGTAATAAACAGGTTAGGAGCAGCAACCACAGGTCTTCCTCTCGCAAGACAGGCAAGCCTGTATCTCAGGGGGTGAGCAGGACAAGGAAAAGGGATGCTGCAATCTCAGCTGCTCGATCTGGCCTTACTGTACAATCCTCTTCATCCTTGTGCTAAAGAAGATGGTACACCATCCTGCAGTGCTTATGGCCAAACAGACTCAATGGTTTTGTATAAAACATATAATACCTATAAACAGTAAATTTTCTTGATAGTTCAGTCTAGCTTTTTTTAAATTTATTTTTGCTGTCAATTCACTGCAGCTTTTTAAAGACTGTGAAAAGAAATGGCCTTCAGCAGGGATTTATATTCCAATCACACAATCTCAACTTCTTTCAGAAGAAGAGCTGTTGAACTGGTCCTTCAGTTTTCAGATAAGTCAGGTCCAACTTTCAGATGCTGCCCTTTAGTTGTGATTAGGTTTTGCCAATGACTTCCTCTTTAATATACTGCAAGATAAACTGATACAATGTGCAGTTAGGTTCCAAATGTGTTAAATCAATTTGATAATGACAGGGCAAGTAGGTAAGTCTCTAACTCCTTCCTGTACATTTATACAGTAGTGGGATTTTTGGTCATCTTTTCTTTTAAAGACCTGTGATTTAAAGGTCTTTTAAAGGCCCCATCTCTAGCGATCCAGCTTTTGCTGCTACGAGTTCCTGTAGCAGAAAAGCATAGGTGTTCCTTTCCAAGGATTCCACTGTATCCCTTACCATCAAAATCGAATTGAGTTGCAAAGTATACTGTGGATTCTGTCAAAACCCTTACTGGGGCTTGTCCTGGTTTGTTACTGATGTTTGCCTGCACTGGTATTCCCAAGAACCAGCTGGGCTTTGGTCACTGCAGGCTGATGGATCAGCAGGCGATCATGGACCGTGGCAATGCTCCCAGCAGCTGCCTCTGCCTGCTCAGTCTCTCTCTCCCCTAAAGCCTGTGCTCTGCTTCTGTGCAGCCAGGGCTCAGGGCCTGGGCTGACGGATCCCACCCCCCTGCTATCTAAAACAGAGGTTTCAATGACTAATGCTCAGGTGTAAAGGTCACCGAGGCTGAAATTAAAATCCTGCAAACAACATGGAATGCAGGCAAGTTTTATTTTTGTGTGTGTGTGTTACCATAGTTTTGAATTTTTTAACAAACTTGGAAAAGAGAAGAAATCCTAACTTTAGGGCTTCTGCTCCATCCAGTTCATCTGCCTGCTCCAGGCAGTTCATCTAATGCAGCAAAGTACAAACCAGACACAGAGAGATAGCCCTGTTTCACAGGCTTACTAATATAATGCCCTTCCATTTCTTAGGCTCCAGCCCACTGTCTGCCACCTTGCAGAGCCTCCTCCTGACCCCAGTCCCGCAGGGTGAGCCAGCATTTCATACCCTCCACGGTCGGACAAGTGACACAGATTTGCAGCTGGAGGTGAGAGAACATTTGCAAAGAAAGTGCAAACCTTGTCATGTCCATGCTGTCCCTAGATATCCCTGCCCTCTTTTAGTGCCACTCACAGCCTGCCCTTTTGGGCTCAGCCCCTACCTCCAGTGGCCCCCAAACCCTTCTTCTGGGACCAGCACAGACTCCACTCCCTGCCTGAGACGCTGAGGAGTGACGACCAAAAGTCTGCTCCTGCACAATTCACCCCAAACCATAACTCTAAATGTATCTTCCAACTCTACTCATGTATTTATAGGCCCCTGCATGAGGACAAATTATGCTTTCAAAAATAGTACAGGAAAATGCTGCAAGTGATTGTCATAAAAAAAACCCATCATAATTTCATTAAAAATTAACAAAAAGAAAGCATTAGTGTTGTCCTGCCAACTGGGGGTTGAGGGGTGTCTCATTTAATTGAGAAGGCCAGCAATGGAAAGCCTTTTTAGATTGGTGTTTCCATTCCTTCCTCTTTTGCTTGGTTCAAAAGTCCTGCATAATTAATACTGTAGTTCTTAATAAATGCTTATGAACCTACTACCTCTCTGCTTTTTTCCATTTAATTAGGTGATTGACTTCAGGCATACTATAAATTATAATGACAATTTAATTACTTTTTTAATGTGCACACTTAAAAGATTTATAAACAGGAATAGGGTAATACAGTGCACTCAAAATTAGAAATACCGTGAACTGGAGAACAGCACAAAGTAATGACATCTAAAGTATCTCCTCAGCGACTGAGCAGCTGCAGTGACTGGAAGGTAGGGTATTTAAAGTGTCTGGTACAACTACAGAGAATTGTACATTTCTATCCAAATGCCCATGTATATCTCTTGTAACTTTTCCTTCAGTGCATTTGCGCATCTCACTGAACTTCATGGCAGAAACATAAAGGAGTTCCAAGACCAAGTCAGGCTGTGGAGCGCAGTGTCTCTTAGGTAAAGCATTCACAAGAAGTGGAAGAAGCTTTATCTTCTTTTAAACAAATCATAAAACTTCAGCATCATTTCATCGTAACACAGACATTGTTAAAATTTGCAGGGGGCCAAAATCTCCTACAATATTCCAGCTGGCACAGGCAAACTGCCAAAGACCATGGATTTCATCATCTCATGAACAGACCCTTCCAAGTCAGGAGGCAGAAATGTCTGAGAATATTTCACACCATCAGCACCACATCCTACAACAATCCAAGTTAACTCTTCTGATATTGTTCTTACTCCACCTAGGACTCATTCCCTGTCACTTTCAGGAACGTAAAAGCTAAGAGGATTGCACATATAACAAATCAAGTAAGAATCACATCCTCAAACCAATGCTCAAAGAAACTACATTTGCTAAACTAAAAAAAATTTTTTTAAATTTAAATAGTTTAAGATAATAAAAGAAGAGTTAACCTACTTAAGAGTTAGCCTACCTAAATGTGCAGACGTTTCCAAGCCCTGGTTTGTCATTGAAAACAAAGAAAGCTCTATTTTCTGCAAGTTACCTGTCACCAACAGAGAGAGACGACGGCATTTGGTTTAAATCACACAGTATGCTTCATTGGTGAAAAGTTCTCATTTTAAAAAGTCATTAAAATTTGGGCTAGAGAAGACGCTTTCCATCTGGGAGCTGAATCTGGTTTGGTGCGACTATTCCTGTCTGTTAATTTAGCAGTACAAAGTATAACTCTACATTCTTAGCATACTTACTGTGGATGCTGGCATCTCTCTAACCAGAACTGCTTACAGAGAGGAAAAAAAAAGACTGGGCAATTCACAGTATGCTAGAAAAATTATGGGCAATTCCACATTTTAAGCATCATCTATCAATAGTGTTGAATAGTCAAAAGGGGAATAAATTTAAATGCATTGCCAAGGCAAATGCTGTGATAATTGTATCCGGTTTTCCTTTTTAATATAGAAAAAAAAATCCCAGACGCTCATCTCATTCACGCCCAGTGAAGCTGAGTGGAAAGCGGATCAATCCCACAGCTTCATCATGTGCCTGCCTGTCCACCTTGGCCAGCACAGAGCAGGACCAGAAGAGGTATAGGTAAAAGAAAAAACACCAGGAGGCTGAGCAGCGCGGTGAATCACAGGGAGCCGCTTTGTCTGCAGCTTCCGTTCTCTGAGGAACTGTGCAGGGCTGAAACAATGGCTCTCCTACGGAGCTGCATCTCATCTACCTCATCTACAGCCAGTGATGAATGATGGGTCAAGAGGGCAGCAGACTTTGGGTGCACAACCCTTAAATACTTTATCAAAGATGGCAAAAGGCCATGTGCTTCAATAATACAGCAAATACTTCCTTTTGCTGTATAGCAGACAAATTCCTTCCTCTCTGCTGGCTCAGTCTGAAGCTTCTGGTTCACAGCTCAGAGCGTGTGCAAGTTCTATATTCGCAAAACATACACGTAAAAAAGCTGCAGTTTTATTTCTGAGACCATTCAACTGTAAACATTCTCACAGTAATGAAAAGCCAGTCCTATCTGTGCTGAAATCCTATGCTTTCATAAATATGTAATTCTAGGGATTTGTAGGGTTTATAGACAATAAAAGAAGGCATGTTTTGCTCACTTTAAAAAGTGAAACTGAATAGTAAGAACTGAAAAAAAAATCTAAAACTGTAACTCATCCAAACTTTTCATACTGGGGTTTCCTGAAAGAAAAACATACAGACCTGATAGAAATTAAAAGTTCCATAAAACATTTTATGGAATTAAACCTAACTTTTGTCCCTGGTTTAAATGAAGATTAATGAAAATAATAGGCTTTGTGATGTAACAAGATACTTCAATAGTAACAGTTTGACAGTATTGTGCTACTCAGAGAATTACAATTTAACAAGACATACAAGATGAGTTGGAATACCTTCATGACATAAAAATATCTTTATGCAAAATAAAACTGAAGCAACATTTAAAATGTTCTGAAGTAAAATGTCTTACTGCTTAAGAGTTGTCAAGGGTTTGTCCCAGTACCTCTTTAGAGAAGAAGTAAAGTATTTCAGAACCTTCTGCATCTAAATTTTCTTTCAACTACTTTTGTCTTCTGTTCCTCCTTAGCTGTTTCTTTGTCTTTTTAGTCTTCTAGGTACCTTTAAAACTTGATCTAACTGCTCTAAATTTAACAACAAAACTTAATGTTCTAAGAGGACAGAAAGCTGTGGGCTCATGTTTGATTTCTAAAGGAAGTGGCAGAAAGCAATTTTGGAAAAAAACCTCCAAATCAGCTGTGATCATTTCAGCACCCTTACGAAAAACATCAACAGAAGAAGTCCACTTGGGTTCCCACCCACCCAGCATCAAGGTAACCGAGGTAACCCTGTAATTTTGGGTCACTCTTTAATGGCAACAACACTGAACACTGGACCATAACTTTCCCATTTTGGAGGCTTTGAGGAGTTGGTTGACACCAAAATGCCGATGTGAGCAGTGCAGGGCACCAGCAGTGCCGTGTGGGCAGTGAGGCAGCAAGCTGTGCCATCCCACCACCCACCCTGCAGTGACACAGGAAACCTGCTCCTTTCGCCTCCAGACACGTTAGGGCAGAAGAAATGCGTGTTTTCCCTCCCAAAGATCTCTCATCATTTTACACTACAGCAATGGATTTGCATAATTTCGATCAAATGATGGATTACAAATCTCACCATAGATTTTGAATTTAAACACTCCAGAACTGAGAAAAATAAATGGTGCTTATGCTCAGAAAATGGACGGTCTTGGAGTGGAGGCATCTCAACTTCCTTACAGCCCCATTGAACAGATTACAAGCAGACCTGTCATCTCTACTTTAGTCAAGTGCAAATTTCAGATTAAAAAATAAGTGATTTTAGTTGATAGCCATAATGTGTACCGAAAAGCTTCTAAAGCAATAATAGCTTTTACACAACCACTGCCGCCCAGAAAGCAAATCAGCACCTAAGTAACTCACCCTCTGAGTATTTTCATTCTTTTTTCAGAGTGTGAAACTAAGATTGGCATCAAACTGTATCACTTTTTTAATGCATTTTCCATCCAAACTGAGAGGCACTTGAGGAGCCACAGTCATGTCCCAGAGAAAAACATATTCAGTATAACTTTTCTGCTACACCCACCTTCACTTCATGGCCCAGCACTCTGCTCCCTTTTATTCATCCAGGTGAGGAGAAGCTGACAGCTGGAGGAGGGAAGAGATTGGGAGCCATATGGAGCTAGAGTCAATTTTTGGTATGTATTTGTGAATAGATACAAAAGAGAGAAATGCTGGCATGCATAAATTCATATTTTATCGATACCTATTTTGGTACTTACTGTCAGAGTAATTTTTTCCAAAAAAGGCTTTTAAAAATGAACACCAGTTTAAAGAAAATCCCAATCCTGACTTATTTCTTGCCACAGCAAATCCAGGATCCCGATGGCATGAAGCAGGAGGCAGAAGCCCACTCAACAGGGTTTACCTCACAATGCCAAAACGGAAAGTGGTACAAATAACTGAGAACCCAAGAGAGAGACTGTCCAGGTCACTGCCCAAGACAAGCTCCCCAGGAATGGGGCTGCTCAAGCAGGGGTGGGCAACCAGCCTTGGCACAAGGAAACACTGAGGGTCCACATCCAAGCTGCTCACACAGAGGGCAAGCAGAGCTGACGGTTTTGCATGCAGCATCTTGTAATAATGAAGGTTATCAAAATTTCAAGACTCACTAGATTGGCTGCTTGTAATTGCTGCACCCACAACTATACAGTTTCACTTCTCAGACTTATTCAAATAATCCAGCCCCCATGGGCCTGCAAACCTGAGCTGCAAGTCTGAACATGGAGGGGGATTTATTAAAAGACTGCTGGTGCATCTGACCATGACGGAATGCTAAAAAATGAAAAAGTAATGAAACACACAGAACATTTCTGAGCCCCAGATTATGTTTGGCCTGGATCCAGTGGACACGTTTGATTTCCGCTGACTCCCCTATTACAGACTGTTATCTCCCCAAACTTTGATCTAAGGCCACCGCAAGAGCAGAAGACAGCAGAGCAAAAGTATCTATGAGAGTCACTTATTCCATTAGTCAGAAACCAAAAATCAAAAGAGCCACTTGAAACACTAAGAGAATGCAAAAACTCATCACTTCCTTCCAGAGAAGGGCAAAAGACCTTATTTGTAATTGTTGATTGGAACACGTGCCATGGCAGAAAATTTCTGGACTCTATTCCCAGCTCTTAAATAGTTCTGTGGCTGGACTCGGGCAAATGGTTTGAATTTTCTATGCTTTTTCAAAATCATAATAAAAAACACGTACCCACTTCACAGAATGGAGGCTTCATCAATGTTCCTAACTCACTCTCAGCTTCTTAAGTAGACAGTCCTGCAAAAGTGCAGAGTACCATTATTTAGAGTACCATTATTTAGATTAGATTTGCTTAAAAAAATTTTTTAATCCTGTCTATTACTTGGTTGGGGTTTTTTTATTATTATTTTCCAGGTAGGAACAATTTTGGATGCAAAGTCAGCATCTCTGCCTGGAGACTGGCCTCAGGCTTCTGCCTCATGCGTATGTGTATATCATATTCCTACAAAAGAGAAGGTGAGTCTGTGAACAGGTCAGTAGGACACAAGCCAAGCAATGTATATCTAAATCTGAATGCAGAACAAACAAAAAAAGTGGGTATTTTTAAGAACAAAACTCTTTCCTAAGAACTTAGTTTCTTCATGGTCACACAGTCTGGAGGCAATGTGTAAAAAATGGCTTTCCGAGGCACCATGGTGTCTTCTGAACCACTGCCATTACCCAAGAAAACCCCAGGAAGTGGTTTGGATGAGAAACTGGACCCAACTTGCGTAGGCATCAGTTGATGTCAGAGTACACACAGCACAAAGCCCTAACAATATGGACATTGTGAAACCAGGAATAACCTTCTCTTATCTCCTGCAGTTTGGGAAATCATTTCTAACCTGGTGACTACACAGCATAAGAACAAGTCAAACAGTTAATTATTCACTATGCTTCCTAATTAATCTCCATTTCAGGCCAAATCTTTGTATGCCCATAAAAACACTAAGATCTCCAGTGAGTGAAACAACAGCAAGGGCTTTTGGACCTCCTTCTGCAAAGCAATTCGTTTTTCCATAAACAGTTACTATTAAGCAAGGACAAAGCAACAAACCAGACAGCCATCTGTGTAAACCAATTTAAAAGGATGGTGACCTCATAAAATTTTTCAAACTAACGCTCTCCGTTTAACTTCTGCAACCCCGTCCTGCCCCAGCAGATGCTGGGCTCCAGCAGGTCCTCGGGTGAGCGCGGTGCTTTCGCTTTAGGGAAAGCTGGTACTTTAAAACCACGGTGATTTCAAACCCGTGAAAAGAGCATGTCAATGAAAATACCTCGGCATATATGGAAGCAGGATAACCTTAGCGGCTGCCCACGCTCCCAGAGGGTGTTGCCACAAAGGTCTGTGCTATGTTTGCCAGCTGAGCTTCCTAGAGGTATGAGGTCAAGCGAGCACAAAGGTTCAGGCCACCGATGGTAACACAATCCCTGCTGAACTGTGTTCTTTCTTATGACCCAGAGAGAAGCCAGAACAAGCACAGATGGCAACCACATTAGAAAAGAAGACAAACCTGATAGCCTGAGAGCAAAACTTAGGAATCCACATATAGCACAGCTATGCTGTGTGCACCCAAGATGACCACAGCATCCCCAGCTCATTCTGCTTATATAGATTTGAATCCAATGAAGATGCTTCAGGCAAAATATGCAAAATAAAATACCAAATAGAACACCTACAAAGAGGTGCAAGTAATAACCATCCAAGGACATGTCTTGCATGTCTTGTGCAAGGTCACTTGCAGAACTGCCCTTTATTCCATTTACTGAAGTCAGTCAGAGCCACACAAGGGCTGAGAGCAGAGTGCATCAGATGACGGTGACATCAGACCATTGGTAGCACAATAGAAGGAACTGCACAAACACGTTTACAAGGGCATGTGGACTACAAACAGTCCAGTATCAAAGAAGGTAACTGAAAGAAATGTATATTCTGTATATTCTCTTCAGATTTCCAAGCATCAGAACAACATAACAGTATACAAACTGTATTTAAAGTGGTGGAAGGAAGTGTTTGCTTCTCTGTGATATAAAGATGATGTTTCTAATCAAACTAGTGCAGACACGGTAAAAACCACCTCCCACAAAGCCAAGGCTTGTTACATGGATTCTTTCTTCTTTAGCCTGCATTTCCAAAGAGTCATTACTTTACTGTTCCCCTGCCACAGCGCCTGATATTTGTGTGCCTGTTATTTGTGTTTGCTTTAAAATAATGGCTGTGAGGTGAAGGTAACTTGCCCTTCTGACCCAGCGCGTAATTGTACAAGTGTTTGTGCAGTAATAGCCCACCGTACGCATAAAGTGACATTTCTCTAATTGGCATTTGCTGAACACAAGGTCACCCTCTGCAAATACAGTGGCTTTTTTATTGGCAACCTCTTTAATTATTTCACTCTTCCTAACACAGAATCTCCTTTCTGTCACTAGAGAAGAACGAACCGTTCCTCACCACAGCCACAGTAATACTATATATTTCTTAATACGTATCACTGAATACTAGTAAAGATTAGCCTTAAAAGACAGAGTAGTATTAACAGCTGTCCTGGGAATTTGTTCCAGAAAAGGGAACACTTCTGACCTTTGAGACCATGTTTCAGTGCCTTTTTGAGATGCTTCAGAACAAAAGTTCAAGCGGCATCTCCTTTCAGTCTGTCTCATCTTGTTGCGTGTAAAAGTGAGGACAGAAATTCAAGAGAAGCCGGCTGGTGCTGCTTTCCCTTGCCTTCAGTTCTGCTGTGTCAGCTGATGCTGGCACATGCAGCATATTTCTCCGCTTCCTTTGGTTTTGTCTTTCCTTGGTCACTGCTTTGAGTTCCTACCCAGCCATCTCCACAGCTCTCCTATCACTACCATGTTATGTAAAAACTCAGAAATGGCTTAGGAAACATTTAAATCTGCGCTATCTTGGCAAGCAGCTAATCCTTGAAGCAAATGCTACTTACACAACAGAGTGCCTGCGTTTCCTACCCTGTCGTGGAGATGTGATGCCTCATCTCCTAAGGCTGGAAGGAATGCACAACGCTTCGTAAAATAGCTCTGACTTTCCATTTCTACTATATAAGCATCTTGTTATCTGTTTTTATAGGGAGGGAAAACGGGAAAGGGAATTCCTGGAAGAGATTACAATTGTCAAACCAGCTTTTGACATCTTTTAAACAGCTGAAGCATTAATTTTTTGGCGGCAGAGTCAAAAGTCTATGAGGGCTTCCTGACTGAAGGGGAGGAAATAGTACATTTAGTTCAACTACAAGCTGTACTTTTTAAAAAATCCATATGAAAACAGACTCATTATTCATTTTTCTGTTAATATGTGGTTTTGCCCTGCAGTTTCAGTAATATTTTTTGTAAGACCTGGCACTCTCAAGAAAGAACTGTAACTTAGAGCTAATGTTTTAATAAACTCTTGTTTATACTACAGTCAAACCAGAACAAACAAAATAAAGCTACAAATGACATTTTTATAGGAAGTCAAGAAAAAGATTCATGTGTCTGAATATTTTAGTTACAGTGTGGTAGGCATGACTATTATTTCCTGTAAAGCCAAATTGTAGCTTTAAAGAACTGGAAGAAGGCTACCATGGGAATAGAGCATGGATATGACTCGGGCCTCTAAAGAGCAGCTGGATATAAATACCTTACAATTTAATGCAAAACTCTCATCAAGTATTCTGAGAATTTAAAATGAAGCAATGGCAAGATATGGCCTTGAGAAACCTGTCTGGAGTCTTCAAAATACTACCCTGCTGGATTACTGCAAATGCCTCCCTCTGCGGGGTAGAACTGACAAAAAATTTCACAAAGAAGGTTTGCAGTGAGGCAAGAAAATGACCTTTTTTTGAAAGTGATCTTAGAATCCTAGAAATTAGATCAAAAAGGAAATGACCAAAGTCTATTAGATCATATTGTATCCAATTTTTCAGCATTTTGTCCAGGTCACTTTTGAGTTGCTCAAACTAATCAGCTCCTCTAGTTTCTATCAAGAGAGCAGACTTTCACCATAATGATTTTTTCCCTAGCAGTTAAAAGAATACTCCTTTTTGCATTTTAATACTTATTACATCTTTGAGACAGTTATTCCCTTCTAGGTGATCTTGGCTCTGATACCACTGTGGTATCTAATTTAATAGCAATCAAGGTATAAAATGCTAAACTAAAAGGAGCAGCTGACCTTCTGATTTGCAGCCTTGCTCCCTCTGTAACTAGCGGCAAGCTTCTGCTTGCATGAGACCTGATCAAGAGTCAAGAGGGTTGAAAATCACTATCTCACTTCTAAAGACAGGCTGTATTTCATCAGTGCATAGCTCTGAGCTTTATGGAGGATGGAGAGCTAACAGCAAAGAGGCCTCAAAAGGTTCCTATTTTCTTTAGTCAATGTGATGCTTCATGATTTGGTTAGACTGAGAAAATTTGGTTACTATCACTTTTCCCTGCATATTAGTGAAAGGGGGTTTCATGAGTTTTCTGTTTCTCAGTTGTAATAACCCCATTTCTTTTTCATTCCCAAATTACAGACTTCCAGATGAGGATATCTGGCTGGCCTTGGTATATGGAAATAGAATTCCTTGGAGGAGAGAAAGGAGTTTCACACTGCACATTGTTATCCTACCTCCCAGGCAAGGGACAGAAGATGTCATCACCTCATGGACTGACTTTGTATCTCCTCTGTCCCTGAACAAAGATGGTCCCAAGCAGCACACAGAGCAATCCCCAAATATTCATTCCCTTCACAGCCCAAAAGGATAAATAAATGTACAAGAAGAAAAGAGAGTCCATCCTTGAAGATGCTGGAATAAGTTTGTGAAAACAAAATGACTACCTGGTAAGGAATTTAATTCTTTAGCTTTGTTGTTATTGTTTTTAACTAGCAGGGTAGCAACTGGCAATTGTACTTGAGAACGACTGGATGAGTTTTTGGAAAACTCCTCAATGCTAAAGGCCTGTCTGCAGAGGAACAAAATCATGTCATGAAATTACAGACACTTGGCAAACTCCTCAGCAATGCTGAATAAGTACCTTGTACTGTCCTTGTGTTATTAGCTATTGCAGTATCATGTAAATCCTTCAGGACAGTGCCATTTTTGAAGTGTCGCTGTACCGTCAGGTGTCCTGACATTATCAAGGCTCCTGGGGATGTCAGTGTGGGGCACCTCTTTCTTGCCCCCTTTACAGCAAGTTTCCAAGCCAGGATGTGCAAAAGGCCAGGGTGTGCCTCAGAAAAAATTTAACTTGTATTAGAAGGAAGCTTCTTCCCTCACTGTGTCTTGGAGTACAGGACCTCTTTCTCCAGGATAACCCTGTCCCTTACCCGCTCCTGTCTCAGGATTCATGCGTGGCTTTGCATCTCAGAACAGGCGGCTGGTAGGGAGTGCTGGTGGCTGCAAGCAGATGGACAGGGATGCTGGGCTGAGTCACTGGCAGCTCAGCACTTGTTGAGCTGTTTGAGGTCCTGCAGGAAAAATGCTCACTTTGTGGCACTAAAGAGAAATACTGACAAGAGCAAAAATCGCTTCAAGAACTACTGCTCCGGGTAGACACAGGAAACAAGACAGGAGACGAAGAAAAGACTTCGTCACAGTTTACACAAGTTGGTGCCAGACTACTGACATAAGAGGTATCTTTCTCTCTGCCACAGTACACAGCCTTCACCTGCAGTATATTCCTTCTCTCTTCTTCCCCACGTGCCAACAAATGGGTGGATTTCATTCAAACTAACTGTTTGACGCCAGGGTAACATCTATAAATCTATGAACTTAGTGACAACTTAGTCCTGGATCTCCAGCAATCTTATGAAAGTTGCTGGCCACTTGCAGGAAGGACTGAGCTGATGACTAAAGGTCTCAGGACCAAGGTCATCAGGCACAGAACACACAGGAAGAGCTGAAGTGTATCTGACTCCATTCACTCACATTACTGTACGCAGTAACATCAAAACGATGGAAGGTTCTTCATTCATTGTATCAATTGGATTTAAGAAATTATATTCACAAAAGTGAAATAACTTTTTTCACTGTTCCAACTTTTCTTTACACTTACATTTCTTGTGTTATTTCACTGCATTATTTTTCTTCTTCTTTTGTTACTCTGATCACTACAAATCTGAGCAATGTTTATGAGTAACTCCTTATTTTTCCCTACAGAAGAGTAGGGAAATGATGTGATGACTAATCCTTATTTCTTCCATAGTACCCGAAGGAACAAAGCCCAAAACAAACCAATGAAACTATCCAAGCTTTTCCTCACACAAGCTGACCAAAACTGCAGTTTCTAAGTACCTGGGAATTGGTTCAATGACTTCAACTGGACTGGACTTTATGGAAACACAAAGATCACCTTGAGAGATCAAGTATTTATGACTATAATACCCAATTTTGAACTAAAACAAACAAAATATACCATGTCCCCTGAAAATGTCAAGTCACTACTTTGCCTCATATTTCAGACTATTTTTACAACATATAGCCAGCTCACAGTAATAACGTATATTTACTTGTGTTTATGATTTCATTAATGACTGAGCAGCACTGCCTGCTCCATAAATCATTCTTCAAGCAAAATAGTGCTGTCAAAACAGTGGGCCATGGCAAAGTGAACTTGCTAATTTTTTTGCTCTTCTCTCTATCCCAGAGCGCCTCTTTACTCTCAAGAGTATTTAAGCGCTGAGAGCACTTTGTGTAAAAATGATACAAAACTATTAAATACCAATTCATTGCTATGACCCTCAGCAAATATCCAACACTACAGCTGCTGTACAGAGTGTACAGTCATAGATTCAACAGGTGGGAGAGGTGGAAGAGAAAAGAATTGTATTTAATCTTTAAAAATATTTCAGAATGAAGCCCCTGATATTCCTGTGTCAGATTCAGTCTCCGTTTTTGCCTCCCAGGTATGGTAATTACAGTCCTGTGCCCACTGGGAACTAGTTGCACGTGGAAACACCAACACGCTTCATTGGAGGAGGGAGAGGTTTGCCGATGGAGATATTACAAGATGCTGCAGTGAATACTTTGACTTTCTGTGAATGTGCAGTATCCCTAGCTCCAACACCTACTTATTTTAACTAATCAGATGAATATCTGGTTATCCACTGTGCAGGGTGACTTTAAAGATTTTAAGGGTGGCCACTGAATAAGTGAAGGCTCTTCTGGAAAAACAAGGCTTTAGTACTGCGGTCATCATTCCTCAATTCAAGCTGTGCCAGCAGAACTTGGTCCCTGCACTTAGTCACTGAAGGCAACAGGGTGTAGGCATACAGACCCAGGCATCCACAGGGCGTGACTTCACTGCAGGGTCAGAGCCTAAATTAAGTTTGTCCCCAGCGCGACATCTCTGTCACAGCACACAGGGAGGTACCTACACACCCTGCCACATGCCAGTTTGGATTTCATCCCTCTGCCTTGGCCTCAGTGCCAAGCATCAGGAAACAGCAGGCAACTTGCCAGCACTTTTTCTTAGAAAACGGCAACCCTTTCTGGAAATGTTCTGAAGGTCTGCAGAGTCTTTCTGGAAAGGTGATAATGCTGAGCTTTTGCACAAACACTGTAAATGAAAGCTATCCTAAAATACTATCACTACCCTAAAACATGATACCCCTAAAGATGGGGGCAAATGAGGTCAATATTAGCAAAAAATATTGCTGTGTAGCCAGGCATTTTGATTCCTAGAAAGCTGAGGTAAATGACACATATAGTAGCATCAACCACTTAGCAAGCTTTACATTTTCAAAGCACACCCCAGGAAAATCCACTGATTTTTAATGTAAATTACTCAAGATTCATCAAACATTTTTGTGCTCAACCTTTTACAGATCTTGAATTATATAACCAGTTTGTCATGAATCCCAAAGTCTTACTGAAGTGACTGAAAACAAAAAAAACCCAAAAAAAGGAAGAGTATACTCATAAATCATAGTTTAATGAAGACCTTTGCATCCCTTCCTCTCCCCCTCTTGATTTTCCAAGCCTCTTTTTAATTGCTGCTTCTTTTCCTACTACTTCTGCTGAATGCAATTCTTAACCAGCACTCAACTAGCCAGAGCAGATGAGGAAACTCACTTCAGACCCAGTGCATGTGTTGGACCAGGCACCTGTCTGAAAGGAGCAGAAAGGTACACACAGCCCGTACTGCTCAGAGCGAGGGCATCCCCGCCACGACAGCGCGCACCTGTAAGCACTGTGTCAACAAAGGCACAGCCAGGGGTTAACTGGCTTCTGCAGGAAGCCTGGTTTCATTCATTAACTACGACCTCTGGGCTAGTACATGCGGAGGAGGGAACATCCAGGCGAGTTCAAACAGAGCTCCTGTCTTTCCTCTAAAACTTTTCAAGTCTCAAAATCTTGCACAAAACCCAATCTGCTGTCACCTGAATGAAAAGCAATAGCAGGCACTCCAGTAAGTAAGACCCGCGTGAGAGTTTGCAAGCCCAGCCTGTGCGGAAGGCCACCTGCCAACAGGAAGAAGTGGTGAGAAGGAATTTGGATCCAGCTGCTATCCTCCCTCAGCCAAACAATGCTGCGTGATAAACAGCATTAAGGATTTTTTTTTTTTTTAATCCTCAATCACACTGGGAGCATCTATACCTGTCATTTTTACTCCCTGGTTACCAGGAGAAGGGCTTGATAGATTTCTGTGCACAAGTTCACAGAGAGCCGATCTGTTTCCTATCATAGCTTTATCAAAGGGATTAAGACAGGAAGAACAGGAGGGAAAGAAGAAGAAATGACAAAGTGCCTCGCCGTAGGGCTGACTCAAGCTGCTAAATTCATCACAGGTACCACAGAAAATCTTGCTGCTGTCTTGCAGCCCCATTTTGCATGTCAGCTTTTGACAGAAAGGCAGAATGGACACAGAAAGAGGAGATAACTCAGTATCTGCAGTCCTGATTTCCTTAATATGAAGTACTGAACACCAGGAAATGAACTACGACTGCATGCTCAGTGGGTCACTGTGGCAGGTGCAACTTAACCTTAAGACCACGTAGCCTTCTGCACCTTCAGATTTAGCCCAGGCAGCACCTGGGTGAAGCATGCCAATAAATCCACGCACTGCTGATGGTAATAAAAAGGGTTAAAACCCAAACAGACTGCAGCTGAAAATTCCACAGCGTTTCCCTGCACAGAGCTGCAAACTGCGTGTCTCCCTGGGATAAAATGAACGGACCAACTGCCCTAAAGATCAGCCAGCTAAACACACTGAAACGCAGAGCCACCGGCGGACACGGATGGCTGGAGAGCTCGGGGAGTCGGAGCATCACGGCCGCTCGGCGATCCTCCGGCGCGGCCACTTCCCGGCGTCTGGGGACGCGCAACTCGCGGCTACGCGTCGGCGCCGGATTCACCGCCTTGCAGCCGAGGAACCCCCTCTCCTTCCTCCCCGCCTCAGCCCCCGGTGAACACTCAGGATCTGGGTACTACCTGCGTTTATCAGCAGAGCCATCCCGTGTCTTCAGTCATTCAAGGAATTTAACAGCCTGGAAATTCCTGTTGTCCATTATTTGAGGTCACAGATAAAAGCTAAACAGCAGCCGTGACTCCCATCAATCATAAGTCACTCACTGATAGAGCGTATGGTAGGAGACCTACTGATGTAAGCTAGTCACCAGAGAAAATACCCACTGATGACGCATATCCAGGCACAAAAATAGTTACAGGGCCCCCAAAGGGATTATTCAACAGCCTACATTTAGATATTCCTTCAAGAGACCCGCAGTCAATTTGCTGCTATTAGATGGCTGGGGAACATTGAAGTTTAAGTTTCCTCAGCAGACATAACCACAAATAGCTGGTTTAAATAAGCTACTGCAATTACAAGCTGTTTTGTAAATTTTAACACTGCATTATAGCGATTAAGTCTAAACAGAACCACTGGCTAAAAAATGCTGTACAGCCTTTGCTCTCAATATTTACCAATTCCTCCTGCATATTAGCCAGCAATGAAAAGAACAATTTGAAATTAATTCACAGATGTTTAAACTAAGTCCCTTGTGCTACCCTAGAGCAATGTTTTTGAATCTTAAAAAAAACAAAACAATATATGCAAAATGGTATGGGACATTTTGGTGCTGCCTAAATGCCATCTGGATCAACTTTTGCCTTAATTTTTATCCTTCTTTGGTATTTGTCTCTACTACACAAAAAGAAAAATACCCAAATAGTTAATCTTTCTTGCACAAATCAAAACCATGTAGAGGTAAGTTACTGCAACATGCAAAACCATGTACCATGCACCCGCTTTGAGCAGGGGCTAGCAAGAGGATCCCCAGAAATGCCTTCTAGCCTAAATTATTCTGCAATTCTGTGCAATTGGATTTTTTGGCATTAAAAACATAATCCTCTAAATTAACCAATCAACTGGTAATCCTACAATATTCCTGCCCCCTTCAACAGTTTCAGGATCTCTTTCATGCCCAGACAGCAACAGAACTTACTAGGATATAGCTGAGCCTACTAACACCGCTGAGCACGAAACACTGACTGTGCATTTCTGGCAATATTAAAATCTTTGGTTTTTTAAAAGATCTGATTATAACATCCAACCCCCCTTTTTGGAAGCAATTTTGGTGCTTAGGAGTCTAAACTTTAATGACTTTTTATTGCACATTTAGAATCTAAATATAGGAAAATATTTTATGGCTCTGATGCCTATTTCATTGACATAGTTTTGGAAAGCATTACCTAGCCAAATAAACACTCAAGGATTTATAGTGTTTACCCTGTAAAGCAGGAGAAAGAATTGTCCCAGGCTATGAACTTCTACCTCACTTTCTTCATCTGTGATAACTTTATTAAAAATAACACCAAAAATTATTTTTAGCACAACTGTTTCGTAAAGCCCTCATGTTTCTCTCATGCATCCATATGCTGCAAGTCCACATGGCCTAATTAACAGCCCTAAGAAGAAATATTGGTGCCCTCTAGCTGATTTTCCTCACCAGTTTCCTGCAGACACTGAGCAGCAGTCTCTCTTTTCTCCTGACATTCCTGGGTCTTTCACTGGTGCCACCAAAATGCAATGCCCTGGAATAAAACAAGCCACTTCCTACAGAAGATACAGGAGGCAAAACACTCAATCCCTTAGGACTCTCAGCTTTAGGAGCTCTGAAAAAAGCCTAAGTGCCATGAAAAATAGGAGAGCTATAACTGTGTTCAATACCACCTTACCAAGAACCGGTGAAGAACCTAAATAGACTTTGTAGCAAGTCTGCAAATTCCATAGGAAAATACAACCTGCAGTTTTGCATGAAACATAGGAAGCCCCTTACCTGTTCAGAAAAAGTACAATTCCTCCTTCATCAGGAGCCTTTAAAAAGCTTATAAGCCTTTCATTACGTTCTGCCACACATTCTAAAGTTAGTCAGTGGTGGATCAGACAGTTTCATAGCTCAGAGCCCAGGACCTCCCTTTTGCCATCACACAAGCCTCAGTGAGCAGGGAGAGCTGTCCTCCCCTTTCACTCTGATGTCTCTCAAAGGGAGGGGCTCCCCGTTCTATCATCCATGTTCCCATCCCCTCTTGCTCTTTTTTTTCTCCTGGAGGCTGTATCGGGTACCACTGAGGTATAGGGCCACATCACCTTAGGCTGCATGGCTGTAGCAGGGACACAGCTGGAGCACACCTTCAAAGCCAGAAAAGCCATGAGGCAGGGATGATAACACAATCTTTGGACACCATCTCCAGTGTGACAGGTGAGGTCAATGAAACAGTGTCCAAATCCCAAACAGGAGATCTCTCCGGGCTGGAGGAAAACCCCTGCTGAGGAAGAGCTGTCCCAGGAAATGCTGAGCCTGTGGTGGCAGACAGCTGCCTGGCAGCTGCCAGAACAGCTCTTTGGCACCTTTGAATAACTGCATCTGCTCTAAGCCACACCAGCGGCCACTGGCTGCCCAAAGGATGCAAGAGAACAGGAGGCTGAGGGGAAAGCAGGGTTAAAGCTCTGTTCCCTTCCTCCTTTTCCAGCTAAAAGAGGCAGAGGTTAGCTGGAGCTGGCTGTCTCTCTGCATTTAATTAAAGCCATAAACCTCTGTGGACAACTCTGGATGGCCCTATTAACCATTAATCAAATTAAACATAGAAGGGAGATCAGGATCTGAAGCTCAAAATAAATACTGTGAAACAGACTAACTTTTAGGGTTGCATTCATAATCTTCAAAAGGTCTGTTTGAACCTTGATTGGGAAAAAGGAAGCTGCAGGACATACTGTGTATTTCTGTGTTTGAACAGCAATTGTCAAGCAGAAACTGCTCAAATGTTTGGGAAGCATCAGGCTCATCTTGCAACTTCCAGCTGCCTTTGGAAAGTTAACTTCCCATGTGCCATCTGCCTGTTGGAAGACAGAATGGGTTAATCACAGTGGCCGGGCATTTTGGAAGGGTCCTAGGGCTCCATTTCTCTAGCACCTTACTACAGCATTCCAGCTAATGTTCCTTTCACACACACCTCCAGGAAAAGGATGCTACAGACTCAGTCAATACTCACTAAGCGGTTGTAATCCAAATCTCTACATCAATTAAAAGATGAAGGCTTATTTGAACACGGAGCAATCAAAACCCTTTGTTCACATAAAACAGGCGTTTTACTCCACTTGGAAAGTGAAATTTTTGGCACAGTTCATTTTTCTGCTTGCTTCTTTTTTTTTTTTTTTTTTTTTTAAAAAACCAGCTGTTGGTTCTGCCAGTTCTCACACAGAAGACCTGGAACAAGGCTGGTTTGTACAACTTTTTTTCTGGAAAGCAACAGACGTTTCAAAAGCCTGATTTCTTGCAATGTAAAAGAACCCAGAAAACCGTTGCAGAGAATAGGTACAGATGTGGCAATGCGACAGATGGGCAGTGAAGGTGGTATCTATGGGATAAAAGGAGATATGGTGGAAGAATTAGGATCTGGAAGGAGCAGCTTTTGCTGTTTTCAGTAGTAAAAATGTGTTGCTTTTCAATACAGAGAAAATGTAATGAAAACAGGACAGGTAAAGGACAGAACAGGAATCATCATTACAGTGGCAACTGAGTATACCCATCTAAGTAAGTATTAAAGAGTGCAGAGATGTTCTGTTACAACAAAACTTCATGATAGTTTTAAAAATGCTGTGTTTGAAGTAGGAAGCTCATGAATTATCTCTTACTGGCCCAGGAGCATCCAATTTGGAATATACATTAATGTAGTGTAGGAATATTGTTTATGAAAAGTAAAGAGATTCCAAAAGTATGAGATTTCCAAAACAGACAGTAGGAGAACACCTCACATTAGCAAATTATTATTTGCAATTTCTAAAATTTTTGAAACAAGGGGCAGTATTAGAAAATATTGGCTCACTGAGAATGGGATAGTATGGAGCATTTAGTCATCATATCATACAACATCAGATAAACCAGGACACTGGTCAGAAACATTAATACAGTTAACGCTATTCTCAGTCTGTCTGCACATCAATGTCTTAGGGCCTTTCTCTCAGTGCTAGCATTGGCAAAACAGGTAATATTGATTATAACTGAAAAAAAAAATTAAAATATTCTAGAAGCACAGGCTTCTGAGACTACATATTGATTTTTCTCTATTTGGAAGCAGGACTCTGATACATCCCCTTGCATTCAAAACAACCCTGAAGAAATCTAAGATGAGTAACAATGGATGGTGGTGGTGGGACTTGCGCTTCTTTTAGACATAGAACACAAAAATCAACATTTTTATTTATGGAAAAAAGTATACTTGAAGTTAAATTTCAAATTAACACTACCTATGATATAGTCTAAACCAGATACATTCGGTAGCATAGTTAACAGTAAATTACAGAGTTTACATCAAAGTTCTAAAGTAAACAAAACATAAAACTAAAGAAAGCTATTGCCTGAGGACCTGAAACGGGAATTTTTTTGGAACAAGAAACTAGCATTTGATGGCAATAGCCTCATCTCTGTACAACCCTATTCCAAGATAATAACTAAAAAAACTTTAAGATTTATTCTTTACCAAAATCCCTTTAAAGCATTTCTAGAATATGGTGATGAAAAATAATAGTGGTCTCAGTGGTCTGTTCACATTGTATGTATTCCACTTGACTTGAAGGGACCAAATAAAGTTAATCATCAAAACACGACAGATTTATTCTGTACATTATTCTACAGTGACTGCACTGATGAATAAAAAACTGCTGTCATTATCTTGACTTCTTTAAGGTCTCTGATACAGTCTCACTCACCATCTCTGTCTCTCTGCATTGGGGAGATAAGGATTTGACAGCTGGGCCACTCAATAGATAGGGAACTGGCTGGATGGCTAGAGCCAGAGAGTTGCAGTCAGCCTCTCAATGTCCAAATGGATCTGTATCAAGTGGTGTTCCTCGTGGAACCTTATTGGGACTGATTCTGTTCAATACCTTAATTAATGACATGGTGGAATTGAGTGCACCCTCAGCAAGTTTGCAGGTGACACCGAGCCCAGTGGTGTGATTGATACACTTGGCGGAAGGGATGCCATCTCTAGGGACCTTGACAGGCTTGAGAAGTGGGCCAGTGTGAACCTCATTAAATTCAACATGGCCAAGGACCTGCACATGGGTCAGGGCAACCCTCAGTATCAGGACAGACAGGGGATGAATGGATTAAGAGCAGCCCTGTGGAGGACTTGGGGGTCCTGTGTGGTGGGTTGACTTGACAGGACACTAAGTACCCACCACAGCTGCTCTGTTGCTCCCTTCCTCAAATGGATAGGGGAGAGAAAACACAACAAAAGAGAAAAGGTTGAGGAGATCACTCACCAGTTGCCATTACAGACAAAATAGACTCAATGTGGGCAAATAAGTTTAATTTCTTGGCAAAAAAATCAGAGTAGAATAATGAGAAATAAAATCAAACCTTAAAAAAATTTCCCCTCACCCTTCCCTTCTTGCCAAGCTTAACTTCACTCCACACTTTCTCTACCTCCTCTCTGCCAGCAGTGCAGGGGGATGGGGAATGGGGTTGTGTTCAGACACATAGTCTCTGCTGCTCCTTCCTCCTCAGGGGGAGGACTCCTCACACTCATTTCCCTGCTCCCATGTGGGGTCTCCCCCACGGGAGAGAGCACAGGCTTCCCGTGGGATCACAGCCTCTTTCAGGTATCCCCATGCTCTAGTGAGGGGTCCTTCAAGGGTTGCAGGTGAGTGTCTGATCCACAGTGGACCTCCATGGGCTGCAGGGGCACGGCTGCCTCACCATGGTCTGCACCCCAGGCCACAGAGGAATCTCTGCTCCGGCGCCTGGAGCACCTCCTGCCCCTCCTTCTTCACTGGCCTTGGTGTCTGCATGGCTGTTGCTCTCATAGGTTCTCACCCTCTCCTCTTCCCTGGATGCAATTGCTGCTGTGCAGCAACTTTTTTCCTTCTTAAATCTGTTATTCCAGAGGTGCCACCTCTGTTGCCCATGAGCCCAGCCTTGGCCAGCAGCATGTCCATCCTGGAGCCAGCTGACACTGGTTCCATTGAACATAGGGGAAGCTTCTGGCAGCTTCTCACAGAAGCCACAACTGTAGTTCCCTGCTACCAAAACCTTCCTACAGAAACCCAATACATATTGGTAAATGAAAAATTAGTTATGACCCAGCAACATGCACTTGCAGCATAGAAAGCCAACTGCATCCTGGGCTGCATCAAAAGCAATGTGGCCAGCAGGTCAAGGGACGTGATTCTGCCCCTTTACTGGGCTCCTGTGAGACCCCACCTGGATACCATATGCAGCTCTAGTGACAACCACAAGTCAAACACAGACCTGTTGGAGTGGATCCAGAAAGGGCCACAACCATGATCAGAGGGCTGGAGCACCTCTCCTGTGAAGCCAGGCTACAAGAGCTGGGAGTATTCAGCCTGGAGAAGAAAGGGAAAGCTCTGGGGAGACCTTACAGAAGCCTTCCAGTACCTACAGGGGACCTGTAAGAGAGGGACTTCTTACCAGGGCCTGTAGTGATAGGACAAGGGGCAATGGTTTTGAACTGAAAGAGGGTAGGCTTAGATTAGATATAAAGATGAAATCCTTTATTATGAGGATGGTGAAGCACAGGAATAGGTTTCCCAGAGAAGATGTGGATGCCCCATCCCTGGAGGTGTTCAAGGCCAGACTGGATAGGGGTGTGAGCAATCTGGTTTAGTGGAAGGTGCCCCTGCCCATGACAGGGGGGTTGGAACTAGATAATCTTTACAGGTCCCTTCCCACCCAAACCATTCTGTAATTTCAGTGCACAGAAATAGGAGTACCTCAAAGATACTGTAAAGCAAAATTAAAACACTGACTGCAACGAGACTATTCTGAAATGACATTAATCTCGGTTTGATGTTTGATTGCAAATCATTAAAAACAATCGCCATCCACAGGTACTGCCAGTAAAAAATTAATTCAGAATGTATACCCATTTCTAATGCCATCTGGAAAAGGAAACACAGAGAGAGTGACTAGGAGTCACCAAAACTGTGTGGAGTGGAAAGGGCAGCATAGGAAACTCCACTGGCTTCACTTTCTCCATCCCCGAGCACTGTGATAATGTAACATCGTATTTAAGTGTTAACAACTTCACATGTACATGATCTGACCTGCCCTTGAGGATGAAGTTTCATGCTTCAGTGAGGTCAGTCCAGTGGTGAGCTGCCACTCAAGAGGGGAGGATGCCACTTTGCTTCTTCCTCTCAATGCCAGCTGTGTGCTCCTGCCAGCTCTAGAGTTTGCCTGTGCCCATGGGGAGCCAGTCCAAGGTGCTCAGCCACCAGAAATCCCTGGCTGCCCAACAGCTCACTGCCCACCCAGCTGCCCAAACCAGCCCAGTGTGGGCTGAGGCAAGTGGCTGCATAGGACAGGTAGCAAGAGCAGCCCCTCTGAGACATGAAACCACAGCCAGGACAGTGGGAAACCTTTCCTCAATCTCCAACCACCTGCCCACTCGCTTCCAGCTTTGGCAGCACTGGAGAATCTAGGCCAAGGAAAGAAAAGCTGACCTCTCAAAGTTGAGAGGTGCTTCAGACATTGATGCCGACAGCTTCAGCAGGGACCGTCACAGAGCCAGCAAGGCCTTGAAGGAACGGCAGGGGGAAGAAAGGAGAATGTCCAAACCACCCTACGCAAAGGAGAGAGCCGCAGCTTGGCTGCAGCCTCCTGGCTGGGCCCCACCCCCAGTGCCTGCCAAAAGGGGAGATCACCCCTGAAGGTGTATTTAACTCTATGTTGATTTTCTTACTAGGCCCATTAAAAGCCAAGTATGTCTGATGTTTCAGAAATGCCCATTTGTGATATTTTTCAAAACCTTTGTCCATTTTTCCCCCTTGTGGCAAACTGCACAGCTTAAATTCATGAGTAGTTTCCTCTAAAAGAGGTGGTTTCTTTTCCTCTTGCAAGGTTTTTTCCTATTGCTCAATAATCAAGGAAAGAACGCAAGGATCAAACTCATAAAGCATTCTTAAAATCCAGTTTATTTAGAAAAGTACAACTACCAAATCACATTGCTTCATCTTTTTTTTTTTTGTTACACAACACAGAAAAAAGAGAAAATCTCATGGAGACTCTTCAGGGATTTCTCCTAAAACTACACTTTTGCTTGTTAGTTATACTCAAATTCCTCTCTTCCTGGACTCCCTAAAACAACCAGCTCTTATCTCTTATCTCTGGAATATGTTTAACTACGAAAAAAGCGTTGTCTTGCCAACTTGGCATAAGAAGAGGGGGATTTCTCTCCTTGCTCTTATGGGAATGCCTACTGAAATGAAAGTTTTTGCCTTGCTCCAGCTTACGCACTGATAAACTTGACTCTTCTCTTACTGACATCTCCTTTTCCTATGAAAAGTTCAAAAGTTCCGTTAGCAACAATGTGATGTCTTAGCTTGCTGCACAAGCCTCTGGGTTCTTTAATCAAGACATTAGATTTCTACAACGCATGGCAGTACACTCACCGCAGTCAGTACTATGAACAGTTGCTAATTAACAAAAATGCCAACATACAATTATTTATTATATTAATTAATGAAAGTATATATAAGCAGCCTGTCTGTAAGAAGTTAGATGCAGTCTCTAACAGACTTCCCGCTGCTGTGCTGCCAGTTTCTCAGTGCAACTGTGGCCATTCTTAATTAAATAAATAATTTACCCTGGAAGATTTCATTGAGCGCCAGACAAGCACCAGGGCTGGGTGAAAATAAATCACTGCTGGCAGCATGCCAGTGCTCGTTCCTAGAATCTATGGAAAACGGCTATTTCCCTGCAGCAAACATTTCACATAACCATTCTGCACAGTTTAATTGATCTCTGCAAGAGCATGATAGTAAAACCCCCTCCATTTCTATGTATTTTAAGACAGTACTTCATGTCCTTTTGATTTCATTCTCCTCATATTTGGCTGGCTTTTTCCATCAGTTGTGCAGCTTCTTGTACAGAATAATATTTTTAAAATTTTATTTATTTATTTAGGATTAAAGTCTTCCTCAATACCACCTCTTGATATGACGCTAACCCAAATCCATCCCTTAAAGTCACCACGTTACTGCTCTGAGTCTATAACCATCCCCTACTTTAGTTTTCACCATACTCCTATCAAACCCAAGTTACTTCCTTCTCTACCAACATCCTCTTATCAGTACACATAAACCCTGCTTTTACTGTTTAACATTACTGAGCTACACTGCTATTTAGGCATTTTCGTAACCACAGAAAAAATTAGGAAAATTCCCCACTTTGTGCTGTGATGTCAATCTATTTTAAAACTTATTGCAAGATACCACAACAAATATTATGGTGTGACTTCAACACCTGACAGCAGTGTAAACATCAGCAAGTTTTCCAGGGTAATCACAGGCATCTCAATTATATGGATACTGTCTCAGCAAAAGGGCAGCCTGACTTACCATATGGTCAATGACTTTCTATGCATTAGTGATTTTAGAAAACCTAGACGGGAAAAAGAATCCTTGGTTGCTCCTTCAAAGAAAACTTCTCCTTACATTTTTGTGGTGAATTGATTGTTCGAGTTCAGAAGAGTTCAGACATTCTGGGGGTCTGTGGTTACCACTGCCTGCCCCATGCACCAGATCCAAAAAGTGAGCTCCTGGTCTCTGCCAGGTCAGATTTCAGTCACTATTCCCCAGTCTTCCAGAGAGTTTGGTTTTTTCTTGCAAAGTTTGGCAGTCAGCATGTGACACTTCTAACATAAAAAACACACCGGCATTTCAAGTAAAAGCCAACCACCTTGAGGGGGCTGCTCCCCTGAGGAAACAACAAAGGGAACACGTTCTTCTCTGCATACAATTTACCCTAAGGCACATAACCCTCCCAAGTGCCTCCAGTCTGTCACAGCTCCCAAAATTCTGCTCGACCACCTACCCACTTTTTGGCCAACTGGCTGACCCAGAAAAGCAGCAGAGAAGCAGCAGCTACTGCAGGGAGGAAGAAGCAAGCATGGATTGCAAAGCAGCACCGCGTGGGAAGGAGCCACTCGCTGGGCACAAAGAGGGTCGGCTACAGCTTGCCCTGGAATGAGCAATGCAACGGGGGTCGGACCACAGAGGTCATGAGAAGAAAGGATAGGGAAGAAAGAGCACACCAAGGGAAAGAGCTTTCTACTTCTACTGCAGTTAACTCTCCTAAATTTCATCCCTCCTCCTGGTTCCCCAGTTTCCAAAAATAAACTATACAAAGGCAAAAACTGCAGCAGCAGGGAGCCTTAAAAGAGCTGCAGTTGGAAAATACAAAAAGGTGGCAAGGGAATTTATTTAAAAGAAAAAAGCCTGAGAAAAAAAGACATGTTCTTTTTGGAAAAGAACAGTGACATCTTTTAGCGTGAAGCCATTTCAGCAGGGATGTAGGTCAATAGCTGAAACCAGCACCTGTGGGGTCTCAGGTGCTGGGGGCTGGTGTGGACAGCCACAGCAGCAAAGCAGCCAGAGGGCCCCGGGGCTTGTTTGGCCTCCCCCAAGGAGGCTGGAGAAGGCTTGGGCTGGTCTTCGTCCCTCCTGCCTTCACATGCTGCAGCTCAGCAAATGGTTCGTCTTTAGGCAGCCACACATTCCGTGTTTCTGGTATCAGAAGATGCTTGACATTTTCCCTTAAAAGTAAAGGCACCTTAATGTGGAAAACATCGCTTAATGACTAAGAGAGTCAACAGCAAATATTTGCACCCAAAGAATTCAGTTCCTCCCACATCAAAGCAACCTCCTAGAAAACGGATTATAAACAAATTAAAAAACAACTAGCGTGCCTATCAAAAATAATTGTTTTGCTGCTGGCAAAGAATTAAAGACTCAGAGGGCCTGAAACAAACACTGAGGGTTAAATTTGATTCCTAATTGCTAGACTGGACACCAAGGTGAGAGAAGGGAAAAAAAGACTCCTCCTGTTGTGCAGAAATGGTTGTCCTGTTCACATGGCATCTGTGGGAAGGATGGTTTTCCTCTAACAACTTAGAAGTAAATTCAGGTACAAGTTGAGAGACTTGGGGTTATACAAACATCAGCCGTCATAATTTTCACATCAAACTGGCTTTGATTTCAGGTGTATCACAGCATTCCAAAGCCACATGAAATTTTTTTGTCACTGTTTTTCAGCTCTGATCAAAATAAGCAAGTATCAGCACATCTCTGTATCACTACAGTGAGATACAGGAATGTCCCTACTCACTCCACCAAAAGCAACAAGACCGTGTTCACTGGCAAAAGGTCTGTTTTCACCAACATCTCCTTCTTGTGCCTTTTCACCACTTGCTTTCTCTATAGTGGGAAAAATTAGGGTCTCCAGGTCTCTCCTGTCCCCATGCTTTTAACATGAAATACTACCACATACTGCAGAGTACCTCAGACACAAGTGCCTAGAGAACCCTTCCTCTTCTTGTACAACAAGCCCACTGTTTTGAATCCACATTTCTCCACCTCTGCAGACATTTGTTATCCTCTTGCATTTCAGTAATGACATTCTAAAAAGTCTGGAGAAAACTGGTAGCTGGCTCTGAGGGGGAATTTGATGCCCCAAGCTCAGCCCTTGGGTGTTGCACGGCCACTGCGGCGGCGAGCCAGGGTGTGAGCCTCAGCCTGGCAGCAACTTACACGAGGTGGGTGACAAGTCCTGGTGGGAGAAGGGCCACAGAGAACACACACTGGTACCACTGCCCACAGAACAACCTATTTCAAAGAAAGGATGTTTCTCACCTTGGTGGTTCTGGAGAAAAGTTTAAAAATATTAAGCAAATACAGCCTAAGTGTTTAGAAAAGAAGAAGCAGAAATGGCAGAAATTATTTGGAGGTTTGGAGCTTCAGATAGGGTTTAAATCTCATAATTTCTGATCTCTTTCTTCCCTTTTGTGCTTAAGTAACCATTTTCAAATGACACAGCTAGTGATGCCAATGACTTGTTCCACAGCAATCTTATTCAGCCTCCTATCATGATGGAAGTCACCACAATCTGAGAAAACATCCCCTGGCAAGCGATGGCACTAAGTGGGCCAAGCATGCCTCCTTCAGAGAAGCAGAAAAGCTGTTGAGAGAGCAGCATTTTTAGGAGCGAAGTATAGGAGAGTGGGAAGAAGACAGCTTCACACAGCCTTAGCTGCTTTTCCCAGAAGAGCAGAGATTGAGAAAGAAAAACACCACAAGCCTCTCATCTTCTCTGGCTTGCCACAAAACAGGGGTGTATTTTTCAGCAGGATCCTGTGAGTCTGACACCGAACTTAGCTCAACTGACATGAAATGTTAATGTTTAGGAACAAGGTAGGTGGAGAGGAGGAGGAAAGAAGACATTCATTATTTGATGCAGAATTCATTCAAAAGCTTCTTTTTCACAGCCAGAACTAAAATTTCCATTCAGCTCTTTATTTCTTGTAGCCTAGACAGCTTGAACAACTGGAAGAGGGATCTAGAGGGAGCCCTTATCCCTGCTTGCATGGCAACAGCCCTTCTTCAGATACCTTCAGAGAGGAGGAGGCACATTTTTATGACTGTCAGTCTTCAGATGCAAGATGAGCGATTTTCCTTGGGGATATTCATACTGGCTTTAGGCTTCCAGACATGGTGCACAGAAAAGATCTGCCTCCAACCACCCATACTGGTGCCTGCAGCAGCCTCCCAACATGACCCTACTGCTCCTCACCAGCCCCCAAAACCTCAATATGAAGAAGGTCACAAGCTCTTGATGCTATAAACTTAGCAACAACTATTTAAAATAGGCTGCACAATGGTATGAAATTAATCCATGTATTTTATGTATTTTCTCCTCTTCATGTCAATCTGAATTCTCCTCCCTCCGGTGTCTTCTCCCACTTTGCATATTTTAATTTTCTTGCTCTGTGTTTTGTTTGGTTTGGTTTTGTCTACATTAAAACTGAAAACCAGCTTTTCCCTCATAGGCACCAGAGGAACACCTCTTTCCTTTGCTGCGCTCTTCCTAGCCCCTTGTTTTTTCTCTGATCACCCTTCTGCCTTTGCTCTGTTTCCTCATTCTTCCCATCCTTGATTTCTCTCCTCCTTTATTTCTTTCTTTGATGTTCCTCTTGGTGCTTTCTCTTCATCCTTCCTGCCAAGCTGACTGAGGTACTCCCCTGGCAAGGTGCTGACAAATAGCAGCTGGGCTGTTTGGAGGGTTATATCAGGTAGGGACACCTACAAGGGAATCCTTCACCTCTCTTGCTACATTGTTGGCTGGAGTGATTCCTCCTCTTCATTTACGGTTGTATACACAGTTCCTTTGTCAAAACTCAGGAAAATGAAGGTGTGACATGATTTGGAAAGCATATGTTAGTATTTAATGAGCTACTTCTGCTTCCTTGTTTTGGGGGGCTGTGGAGAAATCAGAAGCCACAACAACAGCAAAACTGGGAGAATGTCAAGTGTAGCATTAGCAAGGGACCTGGTCTTACCAGTGCTGCTCTGCCTAAGAAAGAGAGTATTTTAAACTGACACCTTCTTACTTTGCAGCTCTACTGCCTGGAGGGTGAAATCCACCCCTTTGTGGAATGCCAAGACAGGATCATTTCAATGCTATTTATTCCCTTAGAAAAGATTTACCCACATTGCCCTGGTCTCCTGAAGCAGCTGAAATTTCCTCCAAGCAGAATCTCAAAGACAAGGCTCCCACTGCAATGAAAGCAAGGCTTGTTTTTAAGAAAAAATATATTCCTGCTGCTATTTAACAACAAACAAACAAAAACCCCAAACCAAAACAATTTTTTTAAAAAAAGGAAGAAAAGAATACAGATTAAAAGAGAGATTAATTTTATCCCTCCTCTCCTCTTGCACAGCATAACTGCAGTTGGAAGTTGGTCAACTGCTCTCTTCTTGCCCAGCAACTTCCAACTGCAGAGCTATATTCTCCCCCGAGTTAGACAGAGAAGCCTTGCTGAAACCTATGGGCTAGATCCACTGGTATGTTCTGGCTGCTCTGCCTGTTTTAGCAATACAGAGCAGCTGTAAATCCAGTTTAACTCGCCACTTCTGTCAGCTTTACCATGCCAGATTAGCACTGCTGTTAGCCTCACAAATACCAACATCTGTAGGTTCTCCTACTGCCCAGTCTGACTTTAAACCTTGCAAATCTGCAATTCACCCACCCATCAGCACAGCTGGCAGGATCAGCCTGGGGTAGTTCTTCACCCTGAGCAAAAATATGTTTCTCACAATCCCACATCCTACATTCCTGCAGTCAACCAAGCAGATCAAACAAAATTCCTGTAATGATCAGCTCTCGGTTATTCCCTGGCTGATTGCCCAGTTGTTCTGGAGGGTGACTCCTGACCCTCTCTGGGAGCAGGTGCCTTTCTAGTGCAGGTCTGTGAATCCAAGTCAGCTGGGAAAACAACATACACCTTGTACTATTATATCTCCTTGTACTTTTATATTTCTTTGTACTTTTATATTTCTTTGGATGTCAGGAAACAGAGCTTGTTTCCTGCTCCTTGGCCAGGGGAGGTAGGGGAAACTGGTAGTAGATGTAGAGAAAGGCAGAAAGAGGGCAGATCAAAAGGATCAAGGAAAATAATAATAATTAAAAAAACACCAAACAAACAAAAACCAACCAACCACCCACTGTTTCCCTTTGCTCTGTAAAGCACTACATCTTGGAAATAATATGCCCCTTCACCCCCATTCCAAGTCTTTCTCTCTATGGATAAACCACTGTCTCAGGGATTAGTACTATTTTCTTGCAACATTCAAGTGCTGCTGCACTTACAGTCTTTTAAAAAACCCTTAAAAAAACCAGCCTCCTCATTTGCTTTTTACCTGAGAAAAATTTATGTAAAAAAGAACCAGAGAGAATCGGGGGGGGG